>JAQGAW010000315.1:0-32966 GCA_034698025.1 Phthiracarus crinitus
TTATCATTTAAAAACGCATTTTTGTCCTATTTAAAGCCTATATTTAGTTCATTTTTATCCATTTTTGGCCATTTTAAGCCCGATAGGAGTCTTATAAACAATTATATTTTGAAGATAGGAGTCTATTTTATTGAAGATAGGAGTCTTTTTTTGAAAAAATTCCTTAATAAACATAGAAAAAAAATCCCTTAATAAACATAGAGCGGTCTACATACATACATACATACATATATACAGACATCTCAAATCCAATAGCTGACTTTTACAAAGTGAGCTAAAAACTCTTTCGTATACGTATAACTGTAATACTTGCTGATAGATAAATTAAAAATTACGTCACATTTCATATGCACTGATCATACACGGTTTACCAAAACCCAGTTTACGATTTTTCGTAATGCGCAATCGTTATCATACACTTACATTTACTTTACATATCATAGCTCTAATTTCGTTATGATGACGCTTTCATAAATAGTAATGAAAGCATTTCGTCACTAAATATACTAAATGTAATAACTAAGCTATAGGTTTTTATTATTTAGTTTAGTGGTAGAATGAATATGAACGCAAGCGCATTACGAAAACGCAAATCGTTGCTTGATTGATTGTGTATTGCATTGATAAACAATATTTTTCATTTGATATTGCAAGTATAAAATAGGCATGTAATTGAACACTACAGCTAACAGTGAATTGTTTTTTTCGATTTCAAAAAAACCATAAATGTTTTTGTTTGGACAACAACACTTCAGTTCATTTTAAAGTTAATCACTTAAGAATAGTAAAGTATAAATATTTATTTTTAAAAATAAAAATATGAGTAATAAATAATATTTGACGATAATTAATAAATATTTTTTTAGTGAAATGTGAAGTAATATAATTTTTAAAAATTTTGATATAATAATAATATTAATAATGTGTTCGTTTAGTAGAAATAGTTTTGATAGATTTGGCGATGACTTATGTCAAGTGATTTTAAATTATTTATCGATTAGTGATTGTTTTCGTTTACAATGCGTTAACAAACAATTCAATCATTTAGTGTTTATTAAACAATATCGACTCGCGATATATGATGGTAAAAGTTTTAGTGATCAAGATATTTCTGGTTATAAAAATGCAATAATTAAAAAGTTGTTTAATAACTACGGATTAAGAGGACTTAACACAACGATTAATTATAATATATTGAAATATGTGATGAAAAAGTGTGTAAATATTAATTATATTATATTTGGAGGCAAATATATTATATGCGACCAAATAATTAATATAATTACCAATACATGTAAAAGTATCAAACATTTACGTATAAATAAATTTGGAAGTCTATTAGAAATATCAAATGATTGTTGGAAAAACTTTACCTTAATATGCCTACAAAACTTAGTAACAATTAAATTTTGTCACAGCGTCTCTGATAATATGTTCTCAACAATATTACAATTTTGTCCGAAAGTTAAAACTCTATATTGTATGTATTTTTTTGAAGAAAAGTTTGATCGATATTTTATCAAAAATAAATCATTTGATAATAAAATCGATACAGTTAATCGCTATAATATTATGGATAATAAATTAATAAGATTTTCTGATCATTTCAAGAGTCAGTTAAAATCATTTAGTGTTTATTTTTCAATTAATATTGATTTCGACACAGCTATATATTTGACAAAATTTGAAAATCTTGAATATCTTTTTTGTGATTTTTTTCATAGCAGAGATAATAATTGTATTGAGTTATTAAAACAAATTGGTTTGAAATGTTTGCGTTTAAATGTATTAAAGATTCGGAATCTTTTACAGCCTATAAACCAAGCATTTAATAATGGCTTTCAATCGACGAAAAAATTAATAATTATAAACTGTATTATATTTGAAAATCTTGAATTTTTGAAAAAACTTATTCAATTAACTATTTTAAAATTACGATTAAGTCCATATGAAAAATTTTTAGGAATTTTCTTTGGTTACAATGACATTAACAAATATTTGTGGTGCCGTGATATTCACATATATTTACCGCAATTAACTTGTATTGATATATGTATGTATGGATTCAGAATTCAAACGAAAAAGTATTTGATTAATGCTATGAAAAATATCGAAAAAATGCAAAATTTATGCGAATTAAATATTGGCTTTGTGAACAGATCTACTGATGACGTAAACACTATAACTACCGATAATATTATCTCATTTATAAAAAATTGTTTAAGTATCAGAAGAATTGGTATTTATCCGAAAAATTCAAATATTAACAAAACAAGAATAGAAACATTTATTCAATTCAACAATAGAAAAATAACTGTTAATACTTTAAACCGAATCGATTGAGATGTTATATTACTGGATTTAATATATTATGTAAACTTATCAAACATTATGTATGATATTATAGCAATCGAATTAATAATTTTTGTTAATCTATATTTCGTTATTAAATAAATCAACAAATTCTTGTTTTTTTATTATTTTTTCTCTCTAATAGCTTTGTTTAGAAATTCGATATAAATTTCAGAGTAATTGAAAGCTAGATAAAAGAGAAAAAATGATTGTTTTAATATGCTATAATAACGATAAATCTTTATGAGTAATTAACAATGAAGTAAATCTAAAATTAAAATAAAAAGTTAAAATATTGTTATTAATTGCAAAAATGCTTATTAAATATTATAACATTTATTAATGTATTATTGGTTTCTGATTTAATAGTAAAAATTTAGATTAAATGTGGCAGTCAATATATTAAAAAAATCATAGTAAAAATAAGATTTTCACATAATAAAATATTTAATTAATTTTTTTAATATAATTTATTTAGAAAAATATATAAATACTTTATTCATTCAAAAATAAATAATAATAAAATATATTAAATAACTATTCCACTTAATTAAGCGATTGGACAGATTTTAAAAGTTTTGTAATTCCAATTATAACATTTGGAAGGAAAATTATCGACAACAAAAATGATATTATTAATCGGATTCATTATTGGGGAAAATGGTGAAAAAATTTTATAATTATGAATATCAAAGGTTAATGTGGAACACATATAAACGGATTGAATTCTATAATAGTGATCAAGTATCTTTTATTTTGATTAGAAATTTATCAAGAAAATATGAACGGAAAACATAGAGAAAATTGCATAATATTTGTATCAATAAAATAATATTAACTTAAATTTATTTTTGAGTCTTAAAAGTTTTTTATTACATAATATTAATGAAATATAAGATTCAATTCATTTATCAATCAACATCATAGCAATTTAATCATGTAAAGTTCATTTTAATCAAGTAAATACATTTTTAGTATTTTTGTGGAGATCTAAATTAGAACAATAGTTTAATAGTTAAATTTTTTATAAATTTTTGTAAAAATTGAAATAAGTTTAATTGTATTAGAAAATTTTACAAAGAATAAGAATTTATTTACTAAAAAGAAAGTTAAAATTTTAAAATGAATTTAATAAATAAATTATTTAAATAAACTCAGTTTTAAAATCGAATGAATATTTATAAAATTAATTATAATTTTATTTTTTTGCCAATAATAATATCTAAATATAAATATATAAATTATTTTTAATAATAAATTTTTAATTATTTTAATATCTAATTATTTAAAAAATTATGGAAATATCTATCCTTAAATAATTTTAAAAGTGTCCATAGATTTCAAATTATACTTATTATTTTATCAATATAAACAAAAGACTAGTTATTGTTTTTTCGAAGATAACTGATTTATAAACTTTAAAACGATAAAATTTTTTATTAAATGTATAATTTTATCAAATGTTGTATCAAATATTTAAGATTGTGTAATGATGTGTAATTTTTATTGATTCTTATTTATACTCATATTTTATTTAATTAGAGGTCAATAGTTTATTAGATAATGTTTGAACGTACACTTAAAATCATTTACAAATCATTTTATGATTCGCATATAATTAGTTGTATCATTGTTTTGTTACTATTTAATGTTTTGATGTCGTCGAGATCACATGGAAAAAGTCATTAAGAATTGATTCAAAACTTAAAGAGGGATGGTATTATAAAAGATAGCAGGGTTGAAAGAACGATGGGTTTAGTGGATCGAGCAAATTTTTGCCCCAATAATCCATATTTGTATGCACCTCAAGATATTGGTTATGCGAGTACTATTAGTGCTCTTCGTATGAATACGCATTGGAATTGTTAAAGGATCATTTATATGTAGGCGGCAAAGCACTTGATGTTGGATCTGGGTCTGGATATTTGACTGCATGTATGGCTCTAATGGTTGAGGAGGAAGGTGTTGCTATCGGTATTGATCATATTACAGAATTGGTAAATATATCTGTGGTTAACATTATGAAAGAACACCTTGATTTGATTGAATCAAATTGTGTCGAAATAATTGTTGGTGATGGACGTAAAGGTGTTCTTAGTTGTGCACATTCGATGCCATTCACGTAGGAACTGCCTCACCAAAATTACCAAAGACTTAGTTAATCAATTAAAACCTGGCGGGAGTTTAGTAGTTCCCATTGGAAGAGATGGCTACGACCAATTGTTAGAACAAATAGACAAATTAGATGATGATTCCATTATACGCCAAACGGTGATGTATGTCATGTATGTCCCACTTACCGACAAAGACTTGCAATGGCCCGTAAGGATATTCTCCATATAATCTGTATTTGTTTTAGTTTTTTAACATTTTTTATTAACAGATAAAAAGTTTAAATAATTTAACTTAACTTAAACATAAGTTGTTTTCAATAAGAATTTTCGAAAACAATGATACATTTTCAAATAAATAAAAATTTGTTAACATTTAAAGAATTATTTAAAAAGATTATGTTTTTTACAATTTGAAAAACAAATTATTATGGCCATAAATTTTAGTTATAAAATTGTAAATTATAAAAATCTTTAATTGAACTGAATTTTATTAGCCTTTAATTGAAGCCTATAAAGGCCAGTATATTTGACCGGTGATTGATTTTTACTCTAAAAAAATTTACTTATGTTATTTAAAACAATATTTGATCTATATTTATTCAATATTTATCATTATTTTGAATAAATCTTTGTCAATTATTGGTTTATATTTTGTCTTTAAACTATTTTAAGCTATAAATTAACATTATTAGACTTTGTATAGCTCATTTTTTGATATATTTATTAATATTTTTGACTCATTTTTACCAAATATTTTCCTTAAAAGATAACTATAAGAAAATAGGTTTCTTAAATTTATTAAATTATTCTACTCTTGATTTTTATGATCTTTTATTTAAAAATTTTTTATATTTTATATTATAATTTATATTTACTTGTTTTTTAATACAGTCTGACCCCGATTATAGCACCTCTGATTATAGCAAATATCGATTATAGCAACAAAATTTTGTTGCACCGATCCTTCCAATGGGTACCGTAATGTTAAAGCTATCGGATTATGACAACTCTAATCATAGCAAAACCTTGATTATGGCAAAAAAATTTTGATGCACATATTGCATAGCTAATGGCTAATTCTCCATCTAATCTGTATTTGTTTTAGTTTTTTAACCTTTTTTATTAACAAATAAAAAGTTTAAATAATTTAACTTAACTTAAATATATTAAATTTAATATATTTTACTTGAAATTTCAATTTTTAACTTTGACATAAACAAAAGTTAAACAGACTATTTATTTTAAGTTTTATAGATTAAAGTTTCCGTTAATATATTGTTGAAGCGCTAGCTCTAACATCAAATTTTTCTGATAAAGTTTTAAAGTAACTTATTCATATATTGTTGAATGCAATAATCAAAATAACTGACACTTAAAGTGCACTCTAACCAATTAATTAATACCTGGAATAGTTCAAAGAAAAATGTTTTTCAACATTCAAGCACAAAATATTTATAAAACTAAATATATTTTAAAAATAAGCATATATTTATAACTTTGTTATCATTTTCTTAGAAATAAAACAATGTAACTCTAGTTTTCCCGAATTTACAATTTTTGTTCCTGATATTAATAGTTGTTTAGCTACCGAATCCCGCCCAATTTTGATGGTTTTAAGTCCAGAAAAATTCAATCCATAATTATCAGCAAAAAAATTAATAATTTATGGATTTCTCAAATATACTTGAACAATATTTTAAGTTATTAACTGAAAAAAATTTAACAATTTCAACTTTATAAGTTAAAATTTTACAATAAAAAATTTCTTTTAAAAAAATGTTTTAAATTCACAGAATTAAGTCATTTTTGAATAAATAAGTATATCCCTTACTTTTAATGCTATTTTTAAACTCATAAAAAATTTAAATTTGCACAAATTTTTTCGTTCGGATTATAGCAAACCTCGATTATGGCAATGAATTCCATTGCACCAACGAGTTGCCATAATCGGGGTCAGACTGACTTTATCTCTTTTTGTTAATCATATCAAATAAAAATTTAATTAATAATTTTTAAAGTTTTGGTGGTAATTAGTGTTAATTTTAAAATTTGATTGAATAAACACAAATCATTTCCGAATCTTTAAATATTTATCTTCGGTTTTTAATATTTATCTAAAATTTTAAAAAAATAATTGTTATAAAAATAAGATGTTCATAGATTAAAACATTTATTTAATTTTTTTAATAAAATTTATATAGAAAAATATATAAATACATTAATAAATTTATTTAAATATCGAAATGTCAAAAATAATTAATATCGAAAATATATTAAGTAATTGTTCTACTTTGAGAGATAAATTATGCGATTGGACAGATTCTAAAAAAAATTTTGTAATTCCAATTATAACATTTGGAAGGAATATTATCGACATCAAAAATGATATAATTAATAGAATTCATTTTTGGGGAAATTCGTTAGATAAACGTTCTAATAATTATGTATATCAAAGGTTTAAGTGGGATACAGGTAAACCATTTGAATTCTATAATAGTGATCAACTATCATTTATTTTGTTTGGAAAATTAACAAGGAAAAAAGAAACGGAAAATATAATGGATAAAGATAAATATGATATAAATTTTGAAGGATCATCTCTAATTTTAAAATTAATTTTTGATGAAATTTTAAATTATACAGAGTTTAAAAATAGCAATATTGATTTTTCACAAGATATAAAATTAAAATTACCTAAATGTGATCGCGATTATTCTAATGGTAACTGTTTTCATTGTAAAAGAGTTTTCGAGGATACTTTTTTAAATGAAGAAGAAAGATTAAGTTATGTAATTAAACAAGACAAAAAATGTTTATTTAAAATGTTCGAACTAATTTGTGAAGATAATGATAAAATTTATTTAAAACACTGTTTATGGTTCAGAAAAAAAGACAATCTATGTAAAGATGGTGACTATTGTATTTTGAGTTGTACGATAAATTTTTTTTTTATCTTCAACAACATTGGAAAACTATTTATTAAAGCGAATAAGATAATTTTTCTGCCTAAAAAACATGATAATTTTATTTTTGAAACAAAAATTCAAGATTACGAAAATTTAATATATAGGTTAAATAATATGTCAAAAATATAATTTTCCATTAAGCTAATAACATTACATAAAATAATTGATACTCTATTCTGAAAGCAACTGAAGTCAATGATATCGATTTATTCAAAGAAATAATGGGTTTTCGTAAAGTTTTAATTGACTAAAGTTTATATTACTAGATATATTCCCTAAGTATCGGTTTTGTTTGAAAGATACTTAATTAATATTACGTTATTTATATCTAGTGATGTTTGTTGTCAGTCACCGACCGGAATTTATCAAATCTGACACCAGAGAATAAAAAATTAGTTTCGGTCGCATTCTTCAAAGTTACAAATTTTGACAGAAAATATATTTTAATATCAACGAACATTTTAATATGGAAAATGAATATTTTATGTATTAATTGATAAAATATGATCAATTTATACTTAAAATGTCTATAGAATTTAAATTCAGATATAAATGTTATATAATTCAATCCAAAAATATCGTATTGAATTGTAGTCTGATTTATTACACTGACCGAATTAAAATGAATAATAAAAGTAAGTTTATGTCAATTAAGATAATTAACCAAATTTGAACAAATAAACTATAGCTAAGAAAATTTTTAGTTTTGACCGATTATGACGTCCGATTTCATAATTCTTAGCTGGCCGACATTGAATATAATTATAAATTTATAAAAGTTTTTTATAATTTATTTTTTTAATTGATAATTATGATTTTGAACAATAGAGTAATCTATTACACATATTATAATTTAAATTTTAATATAAATGGCTAATTTTATTTTACAAATTAATGTATTTTATTCATTCAATAGATAAAATATAAAAAATTATTTGTATTTATTTTATAATTATTTGTCAAATTTTTACTAAATAATATTACTAAATAATTATTATTTCAAACTTCAATTACTAAATAATCGTTTATTTTTTTAATTTACTAAAAAATCGTTTAAATTTGCTAAAAATACCTTGAATATATTTTACACTTAAACAAATTTATTAAATATCTTTGAATTTTTAAAATTTTCTAACAAATTCTTTAAATTATTTTGTTTTCCTATAACTAATACTACAATAGAGAAATTTTATTGCATTACAGAACAAGTTTATATATAACATTGAATGATTTGTTTTATAAAATAATTTTATATTTTCAAATTTTGTTAGCTTCAAGAACTTTTCGATTATATTTTCAAAATTAAAATATTACATTCGAAACTATTTTTTGCTAAATAATTTCTATTTCATAGATTAATAGATAATAATTAACATTTTAAAATTATATTTAATGCTAAATAATCTAGATATATTCTATAAAGCGTTAATGTCATAGCTTACTAATATCTAACTCATTGTTTCACTATTTAAGTTTATTTAAAATAATGCTATCGTTTCAATTATTAGCAATATATCTGTATTTAAGCGCTTTCCTACATAATTACTTTAAAAGTTAACAGTTAGTCTCAAGCAGACAACACAGATATTTACATGCACTTATACAGTACAATCAATCAGTACTGTTCACATGCACATATAACACAACGTGTAACAAAATATTTGGTTGTCGGGTATTTAAGAAAGCGGCAGTATTGGGTCCAGTATCGCAACATTTTCGTTGGTGTGATCTATGTTTATTGGTGATACTGTTATCATTTGATTCGTTTTACATTTACAGTTTAATAATGCTAAATAATTACAATATTTTGTTTAAACAAGTTAAATAACCACAATATATTTAGAATATTTCAAATCATCGATATAAGCTTTTCATACATCCTCCAGTAATAATGTTCTTTATTTCAAGTAAAACGATATACCACTCCTCTTTTCTGCTATAACTTAATTAGAATTAATCTAATAGGATTCATTCATAAATGTAAATATTTTATTACTTTCAACTTTTTTCAACAAATTGTATCTCTAATTTAGTTTAAAATTTTGTATAATTATTTATTAAAGGAATGATTATTAATTTTTAATTGTTTCTTTAAATTTTAACGGAAAATTTTTCTTTTTAAAATCACTATATACAATAAAGAACTTGAAATTAATTTTTTGATATTTTCTGGCAAAAAGACGCACATATTAATATTTTACAATTTGAACAATAGCATTCCCTTGTTTTATCATTTTGAAATAGTTTTATTTACATTAAATATGCGCTGTTAAATTATTTTAACCCTTGAAAATTTGTTTTCCAATAACATTAATTACATTGAATAGAATGAACTAATCTTTCTAAAAAAAGCTGTTTTGCGATTTCATTGACACAAAAGTACAGATTTATCTTCCAAAACCAGACACATTACATATTTTTTTAAATTTTGGAAATTTAAATTTAACGCAATATTTCATAAAGTGGTGTTATATTTATAGTATTTAAAATTATGATAAAATTTTTTAAAAAAATAATGGTATAAAAATAATCCGGTTCCTATTAATCAAATTTAAATTTTATATATAATTTATTATTTTAGTTAAGATTACATAATATTGATAAATAACAAAACAAAGAATTATAATTATGACATTGTGAATACTTTATAAAATAGAGAATTATTGTTTGTCTATTTTATTTATTTTTAAATCTATTTATAATTTATTAAATTTTTTTTAAATTTTTTGATAATAATATATTTTAATAATATCTATAACCCAATAAAAATATATTATTTAAAATTAAATGAAAATAATTTTAATTTTAATCATTTTAAAGAAATTCTTATTTTATTTTACTACTAACTTATTTAATCCATAATGTGAAATTATATTATATAAATAAGAAATAATTATTAAACACATTTAGTTACTATTGATTTATTGTTAATTTTTTAGTCTTATTTTCTACAAAACAGTGTTTTTTCGTTAACATTCAAATCAATACCAATTTGTTTTTTAAACAAAAATCATTAAATGTCTTGTTTCCTTAATTTTCAATGCCAATTTGCAGGAATTTTTAACTTAAAACTTGGCATATTAAGCTCATATTTAATTTTATTGATTTTTGGGAAATTCAATTAATTGTACCGTTTAATTATATCGATTAAATAAAATAAAATAATTAAGAAATATTTTCAGAAATTTACCAACTGAAATGTAGTCTTATAATATTTTATAAAAATCCCTATATTTAATTATGCTATTGATATACATAATATATTTTAATAATCCTCTATACAAGATATGAAAATTTTTAGGAAAAAATTTACAATATATTTTAAAACTAAATGACTAAATAATTTGAAAAAAGGTTGTAAGCTTTACAAAGAAATTATATTTATTTTATTATAATCCTTTTATATTAAGTTTAATTTTAATATAACATTTATAAATTTTAATATAGTTTTAAATAATCATCAATATATAAAATAAATCAAACAATTTTAAATATAAAATGCGGTAAAAGGTTATACATTTCAATAAATCGAGATCAAGTAAAAACATTATAAATTTAAGATTTGCCTTTTTGAATGTTATAATAAATATGTTTTCTAAAAATTTGTTATATTTTTCTTGATATTTGTTCTATAATATTGAAACGTGTTAGCATGATTATAAAGTATAAAATATGAAAAAATTTAATTTTCTGATCATTCAAATGTTGTTATAGAAATGAACTCAAATTCTCAAAAACATTCTCGAAATTTTTAAACAATCTGGACAACGTCACTATTATCAGTTATTTAATAAAGATTCAAGTAAATTAGAGTGTATTTTTTGTACAAAATTTGCTCCATACTATCGAAAACTCAACAACAACGGCCATTGTTTATTTCCAGCAGATAGTTTAAATACTTTGCGAAAACATATACGAAGTGAATATCATCATAAATGTGAATTATATTTATATGAAGCCGAACATTTAAAAAATGACAATATAAGTTCTAACACAGCAAACAATTTAACTAAATTCAAATTTTTGGTAAAAATACATTGCACAATACCATTCCAAGAAGTTAGTTTAATTGATGTGATCGATGAAATAAAACAGGAAAAAGATTCTTTAAAGTTATAAAACAGTTCATTTCTAAGTTTTTCTTATTTTTTATATATTTCTAAGATAAATCATTAAAATATCTTATTCATATAATAAAAGATTATCTTTTATACCTAGATATACATTTATATTAAATATTATAAAATATAAATCATTTATTAGCTCACTTTTATTCTAAAGAAGATATTGGATTTGATAGTTATGTATAATTTTCTATAGAATGGTGATTATATTAATAAAAGAATTCTAAAAATGGCCATATAATCACCAAAAAAGTTTTTATAATAGGCATAATTTGGCAAATTAATATAAGAACAATCAATAAGCTATTATAAGAGTAAAAAAGGTACCTCATCGAATCCATATTCTATTAGTACATTAAGCCTTATTTAGATTAATATGGTTTTCATTTTCTAAAAATGGGATTATTCTCAAATATTATAGTAAAAGTTGTACCGCTTTTGTGTAGTTTCGCAGTCCCCTTAAAAATATTTCTTTTAAAGCTAGAAGCCATATCATTATTTAAATCTAATGCCTTTTTTTTAATCTACCAAAGCATTGTGATATAATTCAATACAAAAAACTCTATATAAATAGAATCGGTAAATGTTTTTTATCCAATCAAATAGCTTTTATAAAGATAATAATGTCAAAATCAAAATTTCTATTATTTATTTGTTTAGTTTCTTCTTAGAAAAAAAATCAAATGTTTTCTTTTTGCCCTTTCAATTATGATTAAAATTTTAAATTACAAAAGAATCATAATCTTATTATGAAATCCATTCTTAAGCGTTAATTAATAGATATTAAGTTTTATATAAATAAATTTCAAGATAGTATTTAAATATAATTCTTCCGCAATATAAATTGATTTCAAATTTAAATATATAACTTGACAGCTTAAATACTCTTTAATTGTGGGATAAAAATTAATTATAAATTTTTTTTCAAGTATTTAAAATAAGCTAGTGCAACACCCCATTTGCATTATTATTACTCGTCATTTATTTAATCCATCAAAGCGTCGGGCGATTGCTATGATATCGCGGTTAGAGGAAGATAGATGTAAAAAGTATTTTTTATATTAAATATTAATTTATGACAATGTTACAGCATTAAAACATTAAAATAAATTATGTCAAAAGACTACAATTTTAAATTTAGAGGTTACGGCTTTAAGTAAATTATATTTTATAATAAAAAATTAAAAACAAATGTAATTATCAATTTAAATAAATAATACAAATTTTTTAATATAAATTTCAAATATAACAGTTATTATATTTAATCAGTTATTATTAGTAAAATTATTGACATTATGTATAAATGAAAAATTATTATTTTCATATAAGACATAAAATATGTTTAATTATTTTATATTATACTTCAAAACGGATTTAAAATATTATTAAATTTTTATTAAAATATAAATAGTACTAACTATATATAAAAAATAGTGTGATTCTATATTAAATACTATTATTTAACTCTTAATTGAAAAGATTAGTTTATTTTTCAAATTGTATAATCTAAATATTACTAAAAAAACTACAATTACTTATAAGCATTTATTTTATTAATATTTGTTAACTCTTATTAATAAATCAAAAATTAATAATTCTTATATTTAAAAAATATTTAAAATTGTATTAAAGTAATTTTTTTAAACAAAAAATAACATTATAGTTGAACTAATAAATTCAATTATTACTAAATTGATTTTTTTAATTTGCTAAAAAAACCTTTAGTATTTTAACTTTCTGATAAATCGTTGAGTATATATATAACGTTCTAAATAATCCTTTATTTTTAAACAAATACTTGAATTTTTAATTTAACTATAACTAATTATGCATTAGAGAACTTTTATTGCATTAATAAACATATTTTTAATTTCAAAGAGAATTACAGTTTTTAAATGCAATTAGTTATGATAATTAGAAAATGTTGTTTATCAATTATTCAATTATATATATAATTTCAGTGAAATAAATTTTAATGTATAAATTTAAAAAAATACAATTATTAACATTAATATACATAAATAAAAAATTAAATATTTTTTAAATATTTGTCAACGCTTATTTTCTAATAGTTCAAAATACTTTAATCGGAGTTTTTTATAAATGATTTTCTAACAATAATCTTTAGTGATCGATAATTTATTTTTTACTTATTCAATTCTGTTTCATATATAAAAAGATATTTATTATTTTTATTGAAAAGTTGTAAGGATTATTGAAAATAAAATACTTTAATAGAAGAATTATTTTTTTGATGAAATGATTTTCTAACAATAATCTATAGTGATCGATTATTTATTTATTCAATATTCTATACTATTTTTTATATAAAAATATTATTTATATGTTTTACTATGTAAACTGTTCTAAGGATTATACAAATATAAAACTTTAATCGAAGGATTATATTTTAGAAATGGTTTTCTAATAATAATCTTTAGTGATCGATTATTTATTTTTTGATTAATCATAAATTTCATATATTTAAATAAATTAATTATTTTTTTAGAAAAAAGTTGTAAGGATTATTGCAAACAAATTGCTTTAATCGAAGAAATATATTTTGATTAAATGAATTTCTATATCTATATTCTTTAGTGATCGAATATTTATATTTTTCTAAAAAAAATATGTTTCATAGATAAAAAGATTTATTATTTTTATTATGGAAAACGTTGTAAGTAAAGTAACAAATAAAATACTTTCATCGAAGAAATCTTTTAAAAATAATTTTCTAACAATAATCTTTAGTCATCGAAAAAATTTTTGTATAATAAATTCTTTTTCAAAGATATAAAGATATTAATAATTCTAAACAAATGAATTTGAGAACAAATTATTTAATATATTAAGATTTCTTATGTAATATTTCTAATGATATAATATTTTTATTTCTAGATTCAAATTTAATAATTATTTATAATAATATTATTTATATATCTTTCTAACACCAATATCAAATATATAATATAAACAAAAACAACATATTTACATACAACTAACATTCACTTAGGTTACTTTATATAATTATTAAGGATAATGGTAATTAATAAATGATATTTTTCTAGTTTAATTTTGCAATTTGTTCTACAATTTTAAAACTTGTTTTAAAATTTTAAATCCGAAAAGTTTTGCTGACCCAATAGATTTTCTAAAGTAATCAGCATTTAAGATTTCTTTTACAAAATTTATAAATGTACAAATGCAATATTTTGTAATAATTGAATTTATTAGTTCAACTATAATGTTATTTTTTGGTTAAAAAAAAACTATAATGTTATTTTTTGGTTAAAAAAATTACTTTAATACAATTTTATATATTTTTATAAATATAAGAATTATTAATTTTTAATTTATTTTTATGTCAGTAACTATAAAATTCATTTAAAAATTTTGATAATTCTTTAACTAATACATCATACTTATTAAAAATTATTGCTATTATTAGTGCTAATTTAGGTTTTTTTGGAATAATTTATAGAACTAATTTGATATGCAAAAAATTATATAATTTTGACGCTCTAATAATGACATTTCGAATTTAAAGTTTATTTTTACTTTAAATCAATTTAAATCTTTTATTATCATTATATCTTCATTTTATGCTTTAATCCTTATAATAATTTGTTTATTATAATTATTAAAAATAATGTTTATATTATTTAAAAACGTGAAAGTATAATGTGTTTCGACAAAAGTTTACCTTTTTGCCAATTATTTAAATGTTTATGGCAAAATATATTGTATAAAATAATTTCTAGAAGATGAATATGTTTTGTTAAAATCAAGTTTAATTAAAATATAAAAAATTAATTGAACTATTGAAATATGTTTTAACAAAACATTTTAAATTTTAAATATCCAATTAGAATGCAGCATTCTATTTAACAAATTTAAAGATATTTTTTAAATGTTTTTTACAGTTTGAATTTACGTTGTTTAGTTTTGAATAATTTGTACAATAGTATCAATACATCAAACAAGTTTATATTATTAAAATAAATCTATTATAAATTTAAAATCATTTCGAATAATTAGATTTTATGATAATATCTCAAGTTTTAGAAATTTTATAATTTGACTTTTCAAATTAATATTATTTATATAAATTTCAATCGAAATCGATACTAATGAAAAAATAGAATAAACCATTTATTAGATTTATCTAATTAATTATTTAGAGATCAAAATTTTTTATTTTGTATTTATTTAGCACTTCAGCAGTAAACCGGGATAAATGCAACACCAAGGACACATTGCGCGCTAACAACTTTTTTAATATAAGTGGAAATATTTTAAGGATTTAGATATGCCTCAGCTAATTATTTCTGCTTATATCAGTATTTTTCAGTTCCTAAAAAATTAAAACAAAATTTATTATAGCCATAAACTAAGTAAGGGGTAACTTATTACCCAACATTACCTTAAATGGATGCCAATGCTTTTCTATACTATATATATTAATTTGAGTTAACATTTTCTTTAAAGCAAGTCGAGATTATATTTAGGTGTGTTGGGCATAAAACAGAGCACTGCGAAAGGCATCAAAAAGTTATTATCCCATAATATCTTAAATGTTATTTTATTATTGTTACTGCTGAAGTGTTAAATAGTATCTTGTATAGATTTCAACTTCAAAATTTGTCTTATAATTATTTTTCAAATTTAGAATTTTGTTTGTTGTATCATAATATCTGTTTCTAATAACAAACTAATAATTTATATTTTTATATCTAATATCTTTGAATTAGAAAAGATTAAGAAAAAATATTTTCGTTCGCTAATTATTGATGAGAGTAATTCATTTTTATAAAATTAATTTTTAAATTTAGTATTTTATTTGTTATTTTCCTAATATCGGTTTAGACTATAAAACAAATAAATAATATCTTTAAATATATGAAATAGAAATGATATAATTATTTTAAATATTTAAATTTCCAGCAAAACCAATGATAATGTAATAATAGAATGTTCTTTTATAGATAAAATTATTTCAAACAAAAATATTTCTAGATATAATTTCTATTGATCTATATTTTATATTTTGTCAATAAATATAAAAATATTAAATAAATATCTTTCAAGCAATATTGTTGATTAGAAATTATAGAATAAAATATTGGTTTGATAAAATTATTTCGAATAAAATGATTTCGACAATTTATTACAATTTATCTAGATTTTATATTTTGTTTAGTAAAATTTATTAAATAAATATAAATAAATTATTTTTAAACATTTCTAGACAAACTGATAACGAAGGAAAAATAGAATAAATTCTTTATATATATTAAATTATTTCGCATAAAAATATTTCAAAATATTATTTCTTTTGATCGAAATATTATTTTTTGTCTATTAAAATTTTCTAAATAGATATAAATTTATAATTTAAATATAATTTTTTATATAAATTTCAATCAGAAATAAGTGTGCGAATTCATTGTTAGATAAAAATATTTTTTTAAAAATGTTTTTACTTAATATTTCTATTTATCGAAATTTTTTATTTTGTTTATCTAACTTTATTATTTATATATATTTCTAGCCCAATCGATTATAAAGGAACAAAAGAATATTCTTTTTTTAGATAAATTTATTTCGAACAAAATTGATTTCTAGATAATGTTTCTAATGATGGAAATGTTAAGATCCGTTTAGAAAAAATTATTTAATTGTTCAAAATAAATTATTCATAAAACTTTCTAGCCCATACTATGATAGAAGAATAATAGAAAAGTTACTTTATTAAGTTATTTCCTATAAAAATAATTCTAGATATTATTTCAAGTCATAAAAGTCATAATTGTATATTAAAGTTTAGCCAATAGATCTAAATATATTATTCATTTATTTTTCAAGATAAAGCTAACATAATAGTTTAAAAGAATAATATATAAAGTTTTAGCTTTTATTGTTATATAAGAAAACAGAAGTCAATAAAATAACAATAATATTTTAAATAATGGAAAATAAAATTATTTCAAATATGGATTTGCTTATTATTTTCAAATTATTAGGAAAATCTATTATTAATTTTCAGTTTAAATCTAAAGTTATAAAGTTTTATCTTTCCTTTTAATATGGGAAAGGGATAAAAAGACAATATCAAAAAAAGTTTTAATAAAAAAAATATATTTTTAACCATGATTTTGGTTAATTATTAAAATTTCTAGATTATGTTTCCATTGATCAAAATATTATATTTTATAGATTCATATTTAGCCAATTGATATAAATATATTAATAAATCTTTCCAGATAATCCAATGATTAGAACAAATTATCAAAAACTCTTTTTTAGATAAAATAATTTCGAATAAACAGAATTCTAGATGATAATTATTGTTAATAAAATTTTTTATTTTGTTGATTAAAATTTATTCAAAAATTTAAATATATTATTTATATATATTCCTGCAAATCTTCTCAGAGAAACCATAAAAAGTTTTAGTATTTTGTAAGTTAACCAAGTTTAATGAATTATTCGAGTTTACTTTTCAACTATATAAATTTTAAATTGTTAATTAAAAAATATACAATTATTGTCATTAATAAATATAAATCAAAAATTATCTCTTCTAATTATATTATGTTGAAAATATTTTTGCATATTATCTAATAATTTAAATTGTTTGCAAATCTTTATTAACAAAAATAAAGTAAAAATGATTTTAACTATAAAGTATACGAACATACATATTGAACTCATATTGTGTTATAATCTAATTTAATTCAATATTATAGTCGAATTTTTGTTTAGTAAATATTTTTACAATTAAATTATTTATTATTTTGTTGCACACTTTTATATTAATTTTGTTTTTTCGCAGTTATTACTAGTAATAAATATTGTTCTAATAAAAAAAATTTAATAGTTTTAAATTTTATTGTTGTAAGTTATACTTCATTAAGTGTATAATGAATTTTTATTCAGTTGTATTTTAGAGTTCGACAAGTTAACATCACATAAATTGTTGTCAATTCAATACTCAAACGTATTTTTTATGCGAAAATAATAACTCATGTGACTGATTTTAACTCGATAATGTTTTACTTGTGTTATTTTAAACAATATTTATTTTATGGCTAATTTTAATGAAGAGTCAACGGGAAAAGAGGTAGAGTCATCTGAAACTATCGACGATTCTCCTTGGACTGAACTAACCTTTTCTCAACGAGAATCGATAATTCGAATTGCTAGCGAAACGCCAACTGTTACCCATTATGAAGGACATCCGATTAGTGAGCTCATTTCTTTTCAGTTGGCCAATAATAGTTCCAGTGAAATATTTCTAACTGATGAGCAAAATCTTAATATCTTGGAAGATTCAAGCGATTCCGAAGAAAGCGATGTCGAACAGGATTCCGACTGCGAAGAAATATTGTCCGCCGAAGATGCAATATTGCTGATGTACAACGATCCAAATCCAATAATTATCGATATGCGTGAGAAAACATCGGAAAATGCAAATCGATCGTACTTTCTATCGGAAAATCAAATGAGAATCTTTTTGCTAGCAATGTTTAGGCAGTTTTTCGATTTTTGGATCGATATAGTAAGATCTCGCGATTTTGTAAACTTTCATCCATTCGAATCCGACCCAAACGTTATTGATATTCGCCTTAACCAAAATCAACGCGGAATATTTGTTGGATTCCGCCAAATGCATGCTTTTATGGATAAAATGTATGCACCAATGCATCGTGGTTATGACCGCATATAATTGTAAAACTTTTTAAGTGATTTCTATTAAAATAACTAAAAATAAATTACCAATAAATCTAAACAAATGTTTGTTCAATTATTTTTATTATAATTGTATTTTCAGTGAGTTTTGAGTTATTATTACAAACAGTAATTACACTATTGGTTTTTTCTACTACATTAACAATTGGGTTTGATACTATTTGATATAATTGCGTTATATTATTATCTAATTATATAATGATCACGTAGTATTAGGCTGTTGTAATTAATTTAAATAAATTTGTTGGATTCTATAGATTATTTCTTATTTGCTGATTTTACTTGTATATAAATAAACATTAGATATAGTGTTGCCAAGAGATGAGAAACAGCAATATAGCAATTTAGGATTTAAAATTACATAAAACAATAGCAAAGGCTTTTTCGGTGGAGGATCTGTTGGACACGTATATCACGGCGTATGCAATGAAAGTGTGTGCACAGCATTTCTCATTTACAATATCAATCATTTTCATGTAATCCTAAACTCATTTTCCAAAATAATGATCAATATTACGATAATATATCATTCAATTGAAGAGAATTTGCAGCAAAATTAGCAAAAACTTGCAGCAAAAATTTCAAAGTATTTTGGTATGTATTATTCCCATGGCTTCCCAGAGCTCACTGTAATGCGACAGTTATCACATCAAAACATTATTGAAGTGTATTATTCCGATATTATAGAAGTATGATACAAGAATTTATTTTTATATGAAATTTTCAAAATGTTTATTTATATAATTTTATCAAAGCAGATTCTTTGCAATTCTCTGGTAGTAATGAATTGCAAATGAAACAATTTATCATGGATTAAACGCATGGTTTGAAATACATTCTCCACAGCTGATACACTCAATGATACATACATTGGTGTAATATTTTGGTTTTAATATGACGATATAATAACTTTGTGCTAATATTTGCAATAAACTAGAAATTAAATAAAACAAAAATATAATATAAAGAATGAAATAAGCTACGAATTGTATTTAAAAAATAATATATTAGAAAAATAATATTGTTTAAACAAGACTTAATAAATTTCAGGCCAGAGCACGATTAATGAAAGATATATTGAGGCCCAGCCCAATCCCGATTATTTTATAAAACTCAAAGCCCGGCCAGATTTGACCCGACTTCAAAATTTTGTATCACACTAATTTTAGTTATCTTTATATTATAATGATAAATATTGTACTTTTCAAACTTTTATAAACTTTACTATTGTTCTTTATAAGTTATTAACAAAAATAGATAACAATAATATTAAAATTTAATTATAAGACAAAAGTTGGATAGAAAAAAATTAATACCTTATTATATCGAGGGCAGACATTTTTTGTTTTAAACCCTAACCAAACCCTAACCAAATCCTTTGTTAGGGTCCCGCGATGGGACCAACAAATCGTTTTTCCCGTTTCGGAGTCTGATTTAAACTATTTCACGTGTTGTTTCAATATGTAATCATACGTTAGTAAGTCTACATAAAAGAATTAAAATCACCAAAAAATAATTAGAATTTAAAAAACGTATCAATGTTAGTTGTGTATAAAATATACAGTAATATAGAAAAACCTATAAGAACGGTTTCCGAAGAATTTGCTGAATATTTCCCTTTATTCTGGAAATTCATTCAAATATCGGGGTATAAGTGTTTAAAAATTTGGATCATATAAAAGTATAACTAACGACAGATTGTAATTCCCTATTTGCTGTTCGACAAAATTTATTCGATTTTGTTTTTTCAGTCTTGTCGATAAGATTATTTTTGATACCAAAGTATCTCAGTATAGCTATATTTAGGGTTATTTTTATGTCCACGTCTATATAATAAGGCAGCGTTAGTGGCAATAATAATAATACTAATAAATAATTTTATAAATATATAATAGACTTTTAAAAGTGGAAAAGAAATTTACGATTATAATCAATAAGAAAAATCGAATTTTTTAAATAATATTTGCATTAATCAAATTTTGTTTATTTCTATCTTGACGTCGGTTTCCAAGTAAAATTATATTTTAATAAACATATATCTATAGAATATAGTTTGATAAGTGGTAAAGAAATTTCAGATATGTTGAAATCAATAAGATAAATCGAATTTTTTAAATAATATTTCAAATAATCAAATTTTATTTATTACTATCTTCACGTCCATTTCCAGGTAAAATTAGAATTGATATAACATTATATCTATTGAATAGAATCATAAAAGTGGAAAAGAAGTTTCCGATCAATTGAAATAAATAAATTAATTTGAATTTTTCAAATAATATTTCCATTAATCAAAATATTTTCATCGCTTTCTTGAAATCGGTTTCCCAGTAAAATTATAATAGATATAACTTTATATTTATAGAAATGAATCAGAAATTTCCGATCAATTGAAATCAATAAGAAAAATCGAATTTTTGAAGTTTGTTTGAAATAAGACAATAAAGTGCTAGCGGGATTCTGCGTAAAAAAATAAATAAATTCGTGGAAGAAATAACTACGTTTTGAATTTTTCAAATATCCTAATTTTGCATCAGATTGCCATTCTTGAACCATTCTTGACCTCTCAACTGATTTGCTTAAGACATATTTTTTAAGCTTATAAACGATATATATTACATTGACAAATCAAATTGATCCAAAAAAATTAAATTTACACCAATTGGAACTTTTATCAAAATATATGTCGTTAGAAAAATGATAATTAGCGTAATCGATATGTAAAATCCTTAATCAAATCGTTCGAGTGGTACAAGAATATCATATTGATTCCAGTAGATCATAATAGATTATTTCATAACATTGATTTTGTTTAATAAGTTATATTTATTACCAGAGTGTTCAATTTGATAAGCTTATACGCTTGCAATAGGTTAAAACCTTTACGATAGATTTAGAATAAAGTTGTTTAGGCAAGATTTAGCTCTGTTTGTGTTTTTTAAAATATGGAACATATAGGAGCAGTGCAATGAAATTTAAGGTGTTACAAAAACAGGTCTGTTTTGAAGGACAATCTTATACATTTTAATATAAAAATTTCAAATTATTTTACCTTGAATTCTCAAAACTTTTGAAAGGAGGTCATTTTATAAACTTTTTTTGAGAAAGAGTATAACAGTTAAAAAATGTTTTTTGTAGTTAAAATGAAAAACATTATAATATTAAAAAATCAGGATTCATATCATGTTCAGGATTTTCAGGAAGAATAAATAGGTCTCAAAATTCAAATTTTTGTCTAGTTATTGTACACATTTAGTTAATACCTTATCCAATAAAAATAAGGGATTTCCTGTAATTATCGTTTACAAATAGTCGATATTGGGATGCTAAGGGTTATTAACATATCAAGCCAATTATCTTACTAGGAATGGTAGGACATTATTCAATTATCAATATATACAATAGCAGATGAATTTATTAATTAACGTTAATTCCTATCTCCAAAGAAAGCTTCGCAAATAAATAATTCATCAGAAAAATTGACAAAATAATTATGATAAATATGCCAAAAATTTAGTAAATAAATTCGAAAATATAAGTATTTTTATTGCAAGTATTTGTTTCAAAATTAGCTGCTAATTTGAATACTGCTGAAACAATAAGAAAAAATTAAGAAAGAACCCATTAAGTAAGAATGAATTACAAGTTATTGACTATACCCTAGATATTCTATAAATTAAGGAGAACGAATAAATCAAATATAGTTATAAGTACAGTGTAATTGAAATACCTAATATAAAAAAGTGAAAAAAAATGCTCATAGATACTCACAGAAGAAGAATTTATTATTTCAATAAGAATTATTACCTTATACTCCGTGAATAAAAATTATTGCGACTACATTTACTAAAATTACTTACCTTAATTACTTAAAGATATCTTTATTAATCGAAATAAAATTAAAGATTTTAAAAAGTAAAGTATATTTTAGATTCATAAATATTTATTAAATGAATTATATTTATGGTTATTAAAGGTAACTTAAATCATTATAATTTAAAAATTATTAGAGAACTGGTTAAATTTTTAAAATTAAAACTAAATTTTTTATGTTCATAACAAATCTATAAAATAATAAATATATAAACTAAAAATTATATTGTCAAATTGCTTAATTATATAGCAGAAATAATATGCTTTTCATATACATTAATTTTTTAAAAATTTCTAAAAAAACCAAATTATATTAATTGTAAAAAATATTATAATTTAAAAGTTTTTTAATAAAACTTAATCAATTTAAGAATAAAATTAACGATAAATATATGACGAAAAAGTTATATAATTATACTGAATAAAGAAATAAAAAAATATTGCACAAAATTATATGTTTCTATATATTAAATAATTTGTAAAATTTAAACTTTGTTTAAATTGAATAAAATTTCACTCTTTTCCAAAGAATTATTCAATATTAATATTAATTAATTTATTTAATAATTTAACATTAAATATTTTATTCATTTGATCTCAAATTAAATATGTAGAAATTTTTTTATTGGAATTTTATATATTTTATTTTCTAATTGTTATATGATTCTTTTTTTATTTACATATTTATTTCAAAATTAATATGTAACTTGAATATTATTATTTTATTTCATTTAAAAAAGCATAAAATGTTTTTCTTAATTTGATTATGATACTTATCAATAATATCCGAATATGGATTGACAGAACCATAATTTGTCAAATAAATTTATACGTATTTTATTCATTAATAAATTTATTTTCATTTAGATTATCGGAAAAATTGAAATTAATTATTACAATAAAGATGAGGTCATATATAACATAATGAACATCAAGCAAATAAGCTATAGAATTCACATGGAACAAATTTCTAGTCATGTATTTAGGAAGAATCAATTAAAATTAACCAATTTCAATTTATTTTGTATTAAAAATATTTTTAATGTAATACATATAAACAGAATTAAATTAATTTATGTTTTCTATGGAAATAAAAACGCATTAAAATTTGTGTTTTGAATCTATATCATAATTAAAATATTATAGGATATTTGAGCTTATTTAAAATAATTCAAGGATAATTTAGGATATTTAAAAATTTTTGGTATTTTTATTATATCGAAAAAATAAGTAATTTAATTAAACAATAAAATGATGAAAATATCGATTTATTTTGTTGTGACTCACATTTCAGCGCTGACTTCTTTTACAAATATATACAATATGTTCACTCTTATTACTTAATGTACTTTTGCATAATAATTGTTATTATCATATTTACAAAATATTACTGTTTTCACTCAATTTAGCATAACTTAATAAGCAATAGCTTCACTATTTTATTAACTCTCAATTTGTAAACACGCTTTCACTTAAAGCGCTTTATTGTATTTAACATTATTTAAGTGTTATTAAAACCGATGTTAGTTATTACGTTCAGTGACCTTTGTTGGTATATATAAACGTTTAAGAAATTTGGTTTACAGATATTCTGCAGTACTGTGTCCAGTAACACAACATATTAATCACCCTGTTAATGTTATTATTGATTTTATATTTTTATTTATGAAATCCAAGCGTTATGAAAAGTTTAAATTTAGTTTTTTTATATAAATTTCTCATGATTTAACTTTTTCATTTGAAATATGTTCAATTTTCATCTATGTCGCCTATAACGACACGAATATTTAATTATAATTTAATTATATAAAATTTTTTAATTATTTATTAAAATCAATAATGATTATTATCAAATATTAAATAATTCATAATTTTAAATCCAAACCATGTCTAAAATCCTTTGCGTTTTTTAAATAAATAATGTTAATACGAAAACATAATAGGAGGCAATAATAATCAGGGTCAAAAAGGTTTTTCAATTTAAATAATAATTTGAAAAAGAGTAATATATTTTTAAATTATAAACATTAGAAATAATGTTATTTACTATAGATATACCTTAAAATATTCGATAAAAATATTTTTACAGAATTTAATTTAAAGTTAATTATAATTGAATACATATTCTATAAATATAAATAAAAATTTCACATTTATGTATTATAATATTAAAAAATTTGTTAACAATTTATAAAACTACAAACTCATTGAAAATAATCTGAAATTATTAAATCCAATCTTTTATTAAGTTTGAAAAATAATGAAATGCAAAATGTTATATAAAAACAAATGCATACTTTATAAGCTAAATTAAATCATAAATCAATTAAAAGTAATTTGATTGAATAAATGCTATTTATATTAAATTCTACAACTTTAAATGTTTAATATTAAAAATTATGAAATTTACTGTTTACAAAATATTTTTAACAAATTTTTAAGAAAGATGTGATTTATTAATGATTTTTATTTTTATAAAAATGTTGAGGAATATTAGGAAAATATATCTGAAATGACTTAAGAATAGTTTAAAGAATTTATTGATTTTATTAAATTGAACAAAAAATCTTAGCATGCTATATTAAAATCAATGAAATCTTGACTTTTTAAAATCATACGGTGGCTTATTATCATTCGGTTTTTTATTTTTTATAAATTTCTCTAACATTTCAATTTTGACATATGCAATTCTTCGTTCATTTTTTAAAGTTTCTATTTCTTTATTTAATTCAGATTTTCCAAGATATTTACTATATTCTAACTCCTGATACTTCTTATCGGCATCTTTATTTATTTTAACGTTTTCGAATTTCAATTGATTAATTTTTTTAACTAAATTTTTATTATTCGAATTATCTAAACAATTATAAAAATGTTCTCTTAATTTTGACGTAGTAAAACGTCCAGTACATGATTGGCAGTTATCAAAAAAGTTTAAGATTTTATAACGATCTTCTAAAGGTGGACGTTTATTATTGGAAATACTTAAAAAATTTTTACACCTAAAAGGACAATCAATAATATGCATTTCGCAACAAATATTTACTTCATTTTTTATAATAAATTCTTGAATGCACCAAAAACAAAATAAATGATTACCACTTATTGAATTTTTGTCTTGACAAACTATTGGTAAGTATACAATAATATTACAAAGTCCGCATAAATATTGTTTCCTTTCTTTCTGTGTAAATTCTCTACGAATTTTTGTTGAATTTATTAATTCACAATAATTGTTTATTTCTATTTGTAATTTATTATCTTCATTGCATATTTTCATCACCTCATTGTATACCTTTGTAGAATAAAATTCCTTTCTGTATTCAGGTAAAGAAATTTCAATCTTTGTTTCATTAAAATATGCTCTTGTTTTATGTAAGTTTGAATCAATATCTGTTGCTAGTAACCCGTTATCGTTTATCCAAGGGCGGAAACGCCAATTTCTATATATGTCCATTAATCCCAATTTCCCTTCATTAAAAAGTTCTCTGCCTTGTTTTGTGTTTTTGAAAACGCTGTGAGGTTGAATGCAGCTCATTGAAAATTTTTCTTTTGTTGAATAAAAACTGTTGTTATCTTTTTTAAGATGAACTGCATATGGATTATAATAAGGTATTTTAGACTTTAAGAAAATATTTTCATTTTGGCTTTCAATTCCCGAAATGAAAAAATCTTTTGGGTCAAAATCATCCTCAGTTTGTAAATATTGTCCTTCATTCATCCAATGAAAAATATTTTGATTTTGAATTGAACTATCTTCATTTAAATTAATTTCAATAAATTCTTTACCTAATTCAGGTATTATTGATTTATTTGGAATTAGAGGTGGTGTTTCTCTTCCACCAAATAAATTTTTAATTTTATCGCTAATTTTTGGCTTTTGTATTGTTTCAACGAATCCATATTTTGATATACTACTATCAAAGCTATAAAATATTTAAAACAAAAATAAATCAAAAACTTAAAAAAGAAAATTATAATATTAAAACAATTAGAGACTATATATAAATAAAAATGAAAAATCATTTCTATTTGAAAATTATTTTAAAGCATATAGTCTATTAAAATTATTTTTTACTTATACATTATGAACCAGTTTATAGCAACTCATTGGTGCATAAAATATTAGTTGGGGTTTGCTATAATCTGAGTTAACAAATTTTCGAAATATTTTAATTAATTCCATTGGCTAGAGATTAAGATATCAAATTATACTTATTAAAACTAAGCATTCAAATGTAGTTTTATTTTCCAAATTTTTGTTCATTTGGGCAATTTATAGGAATAATCACGGATATGATTCAATATTCAAAAAATTTTCCTGTTTTTATTTTATATAGCAATGTGTAAAACACCCTTCTTTTGTTCTTCAGTTAAAATAAAGTTTGAGAATAGAAAGTGTATTATAATTAATATAGTACCGTAGTTTCAATAATTAGTATTAAGATTTAATTTTATTAACAACAGTATAATTCGAAAGATCTTTTTCCTTTCAAAATAATTAATGAAATATAAAGATAAGACTAGTAAATCGTTAAAATTTTCATGCCTCAGCCCGACAGAGGCCCGAAAAATGGGATTTCGACCCTTTCTAAGCCCAACGAGCTTCAACACGACCCGACCAGAATATCCAACTATTTTTATACTTCAACTAATTTTTATACATTTTATAAATACTGACAACGAATAGTAAAATTTAATCAAAAATATAGATCAAGATTACAATAATTACTTATAACTTTAAAAATATAATAGTTATAATTTGATATTCAGCCAAAACTTTAGATAATTTTTAGTATAAGTTTAAAATTATAATGGGAAATCGGGCATTTTTCCAAAAAATATTTAAATCAGACCCGGGTCGAGCCGACGACTCTCAGCCATAACAAATTATTCCAAAAAGGTTTTTCCATAAACCGGGTTTTACTGTATTAAATTAAATAATATTAAAAAAACCTCTTACCACTTTTTATGGAAGCTGATTTCTTTAAAAATTATTTCTTCATCACAAAAAACTGAATTATCACATTTTGCACAAATTCCTGACATAGTTGGTTAAAATTACAATTTAAGTAGTTATCGATATAATTTATTGATATTGTTTTTTATTTTTCAAAAAAATCAAATAATAAAACTTATGATTTTCAATAAGTAAAATAAATCAATTAAAGTCAAAATATGAATACCAATATGAGTAGTTAACCAAAAACATAAAAGTCAAAAATAAATTAAAGTTATTGAGTCTGTGTAAAAAGAGTCTACGTCATCACAATATACATGTTTTTATTTGTAGATATACACAATAATTATTAAAATGATAAACGCCTTAATTTTGAACATAATATCAAAATATTTTTTAATATAAAGTCAGCTTATATTAAGTTTAAATTAATTAAGAGAACAGATTGTTAAAATTTTTTATTTTGAAAGTATACTATTAAAATATGAAAAAAAATCAATTTAAATTTTTTACAATTTATGATAATTTATAATGGCTAATATTTTTGTTTAAGTTTTAAATGAATATAAAAATCAATTTAATTAAAAATAAATAAAGTTTAATCATGTTTGAATTTCATATTAAATATAGTTTTTAAAACAAAAAAAATAAAATTTGTTTAAAATTTGATTTCTAGAAATTTTAATTCTAAATTCTTAGGTAACTGTTAAAAAAACTTTTATACAACTTTTATTTACTAATAAATTTAAAGTATTTTTCACAAAGAACCAAAAATTTAGATTTCATTTAATCTAATGTCCTTTGTTTGATTATAAAATTTCCGTTTAATACTAAATTTAACATTATATAATTATAAAAATAAATTCTTATTTAAGAACTAATATTTGTTAGATTGTGTTTAAAATACTTTTAAATTTTACCAAAATTTGGCAAATCATTTTGAATTCTTTTATACTGTATTTTTTATTTGTTTTTTCCATCTCATTAGAGAGGAAATAAAAATTAAAAAAATATTGTAATCAAACGTCACTAAAATATTAAGAATAGTAGAAATTAAAAATTTATTAAACTTAAATTATAGATAACGTGGAAAAATTATAGGAAGTAAATCATTGATTATTTAAAAAATACTTATATTATAATTAAACTAAATATTATTAATAGCTCATGTACCAATAATTTATACTGTCATGCCACAAAAATAATTTAAAAATATTATAATAATTTTATTAATTCTTCTAATTTTATAATTTTAATTTTCGGGAAATCATTTTAAAAAAATAAAGATGTTCTTTATTATTTTCTTAAATTTAAAGTTATGTTAATATTTTTATGTTGTTTTTTGATATTTTTATTTGTTAATTTTAAACCCGGATTCAAACAGATTTGACTTCTTATCAAAGATTAAAATAACATTTCAATTCATTTTAATACGTTTTTTTGTTTGCTTGATTTGTTGTAAAATTTTCAATAATATTTCGAAACCAATTTATCTTTACAATAAAATTATAAATAAAATATAAGCTTGTTATTTTGTTAATTATGAAATAGATTTTAATTTTAAATTCAATGTGATTAAGTTTCTAACCCTACAGTATAATCAACAATAATTTTGCTTAATCGACAAAACGATTACAAGTGGTATAAAAGGTGATAAGAAGATAGGATATCCAAATTTTATATTTTCTAATATTATACATAATGTATTGATTGATGTTACAGAAATTAGTTTATTTCACTATATTTGTTTAACGTCAGCTATTATTTACAAAAACCTGATCGAATAATGATTCACTGCAACTGCGATGCTGTTCATGGCAAGTATTGGAATAATTTGATAGACAATAATAGAAATAATAAGAATACGATAACAATACGAAAGATTGAAAAACCATTAACAGTATATGGTTTTCCATACTCTAACTTATACCATACATTACGAAATAGGGTTTTGATGGATGTCGGTGACATATATTTAGAAAGCTTTTTATATGGTAGTCATTGAACTATTATCGTAATTTTGAAATGACGATCGGAATGGTTAGTGACTGTAATAGTATGGGAAATCAGGTGCAAATCTCTTAAGAGCTAGATTTTTTAAATTGTATTTGCAAACGTACCAGAAATATGACTCAATTAAGTGGCATAGGAATGCAGGCTATTTTTCTTCAAATAAAATTATTAAAAAATATCCGCGTGTATATAAATCTTGTTTATAATAAATTCGGAATTTTAAGAAATTGATTTGTAATAAATTTCATAATCAAAAATACAATTACTGGTAAAATGTGTTTTACACAATTCATTTACTTATGAAAGATAATAATATTCGTAAAACAATTAAATGGTGTTTTAAAAATGTTGTTCCGAAAATAGTACACTTTGACGAAGAAATAATAAAAACCGATAACACAACTTTTAGTCAAATTGCGAGACTTATGTTTTATAATACAACAGTTTTTGAATTAACAAATTTTCGATTTAAAATTCATTAAAACAAGAAATAAAATGAACATTGTTGACACGTGAGCGCACTTTATGTACTTATAAGCTCAATAATTTCATCCAAATCTAAGTTCCAAATTTTATTTTTGCCTTATTTTAAAGATATCTTGAAACCTTAAAAATTTTAATTTGTATTAATAACCGGATTAAACTGGATTTTATAGTTCAAATACTTTCGGCTTTCTAATTTTATTGGTTTTTTCTTTTGAAATAAAATATTAAAATATATTTATTTATACTTTTATATTAATTAAAAAATCTATATAATTCTTAGTTGAAAAGGAACTCATAAAAACTATCCTATTTTTTCTCTAATAATTATAACTGGATTAAACTTGCTTATCTTATTTTCAAAGATTATAACAGTCTCAATTACTTTTAATACTTTAACATATTCTAATTTTATAGGTTTTTTAATTTGAAGTAAAATATTTAAACTATACATTTTCATGTTCTTATATTAATTAAAAAATCTATAAATCGTAATTTATATTTTCCGTTCTTTTCAAATTTAAAAAGGAACTCATAAAACCTTTCTTATTTTTTCGCGTATAATTATAACAGAATTAAACTGGTTTATCTTGTTTTCACAGATTAAAACTTTAACTCAAATACTTTCAAAAATTCTAACTTTGTTGTTTTCTTCTTTTTAACTAAAAAATTAAAATATATTTCTTAATACTTTTATAAAATCTAAACAATTTATTAAGTTCTGAATTTTATTTTAGCCTCATTTTTAAAAATAAGAAACTCGTAATACCTTTCTTATATTTTCTCTTATAATAATAATCAATTTATACTGGATAAAACTGGATTAAACAGATTTTACTTATTTTCAAAGATTAAAACAATAGCTCAATTCCATTTAATACTTTTATAAATTCATATTTTATTATTTTCTTGTTTTGAAGTAAAATATTAAAATATTCATCTTATTATTCCTATACTATTATTGATTATATAAATAATGTTATATTAACAAAATATCTATAAATTTCTAAATTTAATTTTATCCTTATTTTTAAAGATAATATTTAACTCTTAAAAACCTAAAATATTTTCTTATAAAATTAACAGAATTAAACTAGATCAAACTTTATTAAATTGGAATAAACAAAAATTAAAATTTTTATATTTTTACCTTTTTAATATTTCTTTTAAAAATAAAAGCTTTGACATAATTTCCTAATGTAAAATAAATTTTGAAATAAACCTATTGAAATACCGACAACATCACAAAAACATAATAATTTCGTTTCTGAACCTATGGGCGAAAAGCCGGTCACAGTCTTAGCAGGCATGGGAGAAGTAAGCGGAAAAAGACTAGAAGCCATGTTTTTTAACAAAGTGAAACAAATTCAACGACTCAAATTTTTAGTAATGAATTAGCTTTTGCCGAAATTCATAGGCTTACGAAGTTTTTGGTAAATTATTGGTGTTGAAGAAAAATCAGGAACGATTTAATGAATGGATTAAAGATTTATGCAGGGCTAACACTAAACAAGCTAAAGATTGCAGTCAATGTCTTGACGAATGGTGTGATCAATTTCTTTAAAACAATGTTTCAGTCTCTGTTCATTTATCATTTTATTTTATTACTAAATTATTTTTATACATAACAGTATTTCATATATAACTCTTTAAATAATGGTTTCCATTTTTAAATTTAATATTGATAATTAGCCTAAAATATTGTTAATTAAATATTAAATAAATAATTAAAAATAAAAATAAAATTAAAAAAAATAAAAATAAAATAAAAACAATAACTAAAAATATTCCAATAATTGAATTTTGTTTATTATTAACTTGACGATGGTTTCCAAGTAAAATTATAACTATATAATTTTATATATATAGAATAGAATTTGAAAAGTGGAAAATAAATTTCCAATCAATTGAATTCAATAAGAAATATCGAATTTTTAAAATAATATTTCCAATTATTAAATTTTGTTTATTATTAACTTGATGTCGGTTTCCAAGTAAAATTATAACTTTTATAATTTTATATATATAGAATAGAATTTGAAAAGTGGAAAATAAATTTCCGATCAATTGAAATCAATAAGAAAAATCGAAATTTTAAAATATTATTTCCATTAATACAATATTGTTTATTACTATATTCACGTCGGTTTCCCAGTTAAATTGTAATTGTTATAATCTTATATCTAAAGAATAGAAATCGAAAAGTTTGAAAGAAATTTCCGATCAATTGAGATCAATAAGAAAAATCGAACTTTTAAAATATTATTTCCATTAATCCAATATTGTTTATTACTATATTCGCGTCGGTTTCCCAGTGAAATTGTAATTG
>JAQGAW010000316.1:0-32950 GCA_034698025.1 Phthiracarus crinitus
TGTAGCATTGATCAAATCGTGGGCAACTCATCCCTCGTTCAAGTGTTACCGCGTAATCACGAGAACGGCCCACAACAATATGATAACAGTTCGCAGTCATTCGCGTACATAACTTCAGACACGCATCACATCTACAAAATGCATTTAAACCATACTAATTAAATAACGTTTATTTAAAAGTTTGTTTTTATTTTTCTCATTATTTTTAATACCAACTGTTTTTTATAGAATTTATTATTTCCGTTTTCTATTCTTAAATAGTTGGAAATAATTATACTCGTATTCCCTGACATTTTACCCCATGGGGTATAATCTAAATTTCTCGGTTTTCAGAAAACTAGCCGTTGCTATGGGGGATAAGCTCGAGCTTTTACCCCACTGTCGCTGAAATTGACATTATCCCCCCATGGGGTAAAAGGTCAGGGAATAAGGGTATGCGAATTTCTATTTTTGTTTAAAAAAACTATTATTAAGTATCCAAAAGTTTTATATGGGTTTTTAAAACCGGTAATGTTATTAGAATTTCTATAATTTATGAATATATCTTTTAATATCACATACAAAATTTTGAGCATCAAATTTAATTATCAATCAATAATTTTAAAACACTTGTATGTTCGCATTTATTGTTTTATCATAATTTTTTCTGTATCACACATTAATCATAACAAACCAAAGCTTTCCGAACGTAATCTTTAAATAATTATCGCTATTCGAAAAATGATTACTTTCACCAACCGATACACTCCAACCAGAAGTCCTATAGACAACGCTAAGACCCGATTTCACGTAATTCGCAATCACTGTATAGCATGACTTAGCGCTTACTTCCAGTATTTGTTGAGTGCATTGCGATTTACTGTCATTTATCGCTTTTCTCATCATATCAACGATTGCCGTAATATTTTCAATTATCATGTGGTTATTTGTGTCCACAACTTGTTTAGCATTTACTGCATCTGTTATTATCGATGTGTTAATTGCATGCGAAAAAAATTGAAAATATATATTCGGTAACTGATTCCCCATTTATATTTTATGAATTACAAACATTATACGATACTTGATTTTCTGTTTGAAACACTATAACTTGCATGTCATTAACTGTAAAGTCTAGAAAACTTCCGTTTACGTGTATAGTGAACGAGTCATACCCTTTCTGACCGATAAAACATTGCCATTTGGGTCCGAATGCGATGTCTAACGTTTTGCTCAAATTTTTCGCCACATTTGCAAAATCTTTGTATAATTTTATTGTCGACGAAGCAATAGAAATAATCTTTTGAACGATGGCTTCACTCATATCACTCTTAACTATACTGAAATTATGTGTAGAAAGTGTTGCGCCATAGAATAACTCTGCTTCGGATTGAATTGACGGTTTGAATAGAACCACATTTACGTTTTCATACGAAAACCATATGACTGAATGAGGCTCTGTTTCGATTGTGGACACGAATACTGCTGTGGATATCATACTAAACCATTGTCCACCATATTTATTAATAAAAGTGGACACAAGTCTGTCCGATATGGCGCTCAGTGTATGATTTGCTTGTATGTCAACCAAAACCGTTGAGACCGCTAATGTTTCCGCTTCTTCTGGTAAATTATTGACGTGTATTACTAGATTTGCTGAATACACTGTATTAGCTAATGCTAACGTTATTAGTAATTGCAATATCATTATCACAATTACTTTAATAAAGAAGTGATTAAAAATTTTCAATCTATACCTGCTTTTATTTTATAGAAAATCAGTGTAAACTTTTAATATTAAATATTGACGTGAATGATCGACTTATATTGTTTAATGAATATTTTTAGTCTTACGTGTGTGAATTCGATCACACAATTGTCAATAATCAGTGTTTCAGTAATATCTTTCAACGATAGGAATACACTTTATTAAAAATAATTATTTCTACATTTACATATAAAGGATTAAATATATAGGATTAAACGCTTTTTAATGCACACAAGTTATTAATTATTTATATCTAAACACAAAATTTACGAAACTTTATTTAAAATCAATTATGTAGAAGTACTTGACTAAAAAACTAAATTTTCTCTATAAGCAGTTTAGTAAAAATAGTTCACCTTAAATTTAGTTTCTGAACAACCATGTTAACTCTTTTAATAATATTAACTTAAAGTTATATGTTCATCAATAGTGTAATTTTTATATTTATATTATTTTTATCAGTTAAAGTATGCTCATATCAATAAAATAGTCTCATTCCTTAATAATATAAGAATTACCATTTTATCGATAGCTCTCATTCGTTGTGATTAGGCAATCTGATAAAAAATTTATACTAGATTTAATTCCTAAGGCTATACCTATTATTAATATAAAGAGATAGATCGTACAGGGAAAAAAACATTTGGATAAACAGTTTAAATGTACTCCTTTAAAATTACTAGTAATATAAATCTATTGTATTTTTAAAAGACTAATATTGTATAAATAACTTTATAATAGTAGAAAGATTTATTAATTTTTATTTTAAATATTTTCAAAATGAGCTAAGAATTTACAAATATATTCATATAATAAGATTAATTTAATCCTTGTTTTTTTAAGACTAAATTATATATAAGATAAAACGTCATGCGATTGTTTGATGAAATTATGGGAATTTTTTAATATGTTCACATTATTATAATAATATAAAGGGTAACTTTTAAAATATCTAATATTTTGTGTATTTCAAATAATTAACCGTAGAATAATGAAGTCAAATACAAGTAATATCTAATTGACAAAAAAATATATATTTATAAAAAACATTAATTTAACTTTTTATTTTGACTAATTTAGAAATTTTCTTAATTCTAATTTGCTATTGTATTGGAACAACAATCAGCATATGTCCATCAAGTGATGTATTACTTCCATGCAAATGTGAAAAAGAGATTATAGATTGTAATGGAATTACTTACTATTATATAAAAAGTATATTTACGGCAATAAGCATTGCTATAACAGATAATAATAAACACTTTAAAAGGTTTCACTTTAATAACATCGCTATCGATGAAATCGTTGACAATATATTCAATGATATTACGTTTGAAGAGATATGGATATTTCAAGCAACTAATTTGACAAAAATAAATGTTAATGCATTTATTTCAAATAATTTGACGGCAAAAAAATTTTATTTGTGCAAAACGCCGATTGAAGACACAATATTCAATGTAATCCATACATTGGTTAATATTGAATATGTGGAAATTTCCTCCACTTCGATAACTTCTATTCCATCATATGCTTTCAATAAATTAAACAATTTAAAACAACTTATATTTTTATATAATCCTAAACTCACATCATTAGGCAATTATCCATTTTATGATTTAAATAGTTTACAAAACCTGAATATCAATGGCAATCCAATCGATTGTATTCCTGATCACGCGTTAAGCTTTCGTAACAGAAATTCAATTACTTTACTCATATCTTTTACTTCGAGTTCAAACCTAACCAGCAAAACGTATTTATTAGAGAAAGATTGCTATAAAAAATATGTATTAATGTAATTATTATTGAATCATAGTTTTTCCGTGTCTGCATTTACATCGATTAATAGATCATATATATTATACTTGCATGCGGACTCAATGTTAAAATACTTGGATGAAAACACACTCGCTTATTGATCCAACAATTATCAATTTACATAAATTCGGCAACTTTTCTAAACGATTAATTATATTAATTTAAATATAGTTTGTCTGTAGTGTCAGTTATACGGATATCAATAGATTTAAGTTGAAAACATTTTTTATCTTGAAAACACTTATCGATAATATAACCGTTCTTTCTTAAAAAATTAAATTAAACATAATAAATAATAAAAATAATTTTTCAAAATTTTTAGAAAAATTTTATCAGCCATTTATATGACTTTAAAATTTTCAAAAATAATTTTGACCTTTTTCTTGAAGACTTGCATAACATGAACTGGGGTCAGTTTAATAGCATTTTTAATGTAGATATTTACCAAAATATGTTAGGTCCAAAAAAGTGAAGGGAAAGTTATAAAAATTGACAAAAACTTTGTCTCGACATGATTGTATATAAATAAAAAGTTAGTATTAGAAGCCCCATATAAGACTTTTTAAATTTTTGAAAAATTCTATATCATCAAAAAAATGTCCTCTATCATCCAAAAAATTATCGTTCAAATATCTATCAATGGTTTATGTAACTTTGTTAGCTTATTGGCGATATCTCTTTATTCAATGATTAAAATCCATTATTAAATACTTAAAACAACGGCGAAAGCAGTCTCTTGATCCCTAATACATTTTAACGCAAACATTACAAACCAATCAGTTTTAATAACATAATGCTATTGAATTCTTCAAATATTCCGGAAAAAGTATTCTTGATTTTCATATCATGACAAAATGTTTTATTAAATCAGATTCCAACGCATCTTTTCTATGTAGTAATACTTTAAACTTTATACTTACCTTAAAGTTCCGTAAATAATGCTATTCGTATATATCAGTAAAATTATAAAATATAAACTGTACCGAAATATATTTATTTTCAATTTAAATCTAATAGTTTTATATATATTTTTTTGCAAATTATAGTTTAAACCCTTTTTGATTTTTTGTTCACGATTTAATTTTACATTATTTAGAATACTATCGAGAAAATTTATAAACTTAAAAATATTTTTAAATTGGATCAGTGTTTAATGTATAAACAGTTATTTTTCTATTTATACTTCGAATGATTGTTTCAATTTTTGTTTTGTCTATATAAGCGTATTCCGGATAAATACCGATTCTTCTAATACTTAGACAATTATAGATAAATGATCTGACATTACGGGTAGTGATACCATCATTAATCAATACATCAATGAAACCAATTTTCAATTCACATAAATTTGTCATTTTTTCTAAATGTTTCATTATATTATTAATGTTTCTTAGAATATTCATGATTTAAACAAATATCGATGGATTTTAATTGTGGCAAATAAACGTGAATATCTTTAAAATCTTTTCCATTAGAATAATGGTTATGCAAACGCAAGTGTTTTAATTGAAAGCAATTTTTTAAAAACTCAAAATTTTTGTATAAATAATAATTTCTTCCATTAAACGTTATAATTAATTTTTTAGTGGATATATAGATATTATAAAAGAAGTCAGTATGTGATAAACTTTCACATTTAATGTCTAATACTTTTAAACGTAAGCATTGCGAATCAAATAGGTTTAATAACTCAAAGGGATTTTTACTGCAGTTATAGCCAAAACTTATACTAAGATAATAAAGATTTTCAAATTTTGCCATATTTTTCATTAAATCAAAGCTTATATCGCTGTTAAAGCGAACGCATAATGATTTTAATTGTTGCCCGAAATGATAGGAAAATCTTAAAAAAATTGAAACATTATTCTTATCAATAAAATAACGCCCAACCAGTGATGCACACGCTCGGCGCTCACGCTCGCGCTCGGTAAAAAAATGACGCTCAGCGCTCGCGCTCACGCTCGGGTAAAATTAAAACGCTCGCGCTCACTTTCTCAACGCGCTCGAGCGCTGAGCGTAAACCGAGCGTAAATTTAAATGGAATCTTGATATAAAAAATTTTAAGCCAAAATAATATAAAATTAATTTCACTTATAAATTAAAAAATAAAGATTATTCACAATCTTTTAAATAATTTTTATAAGTTTTAAATTTATTTTTGTTTTGCTAAAATAAAATTTTGTAGAAAATAAAATTTTAAATTGAAATAATCCTAATTTTTCAAAATTAATTTTGGAAACCTACGCTCGGCACGCTCGCTCGCGCTCAGCACCCGAAGCTCAGCGCTCACGCTCACGCTCGATAAAAATTCGGCGCTCGGCGCTCGCGCTCACCTCCGAGCGCCATCCACTCGAGCGTTGTGCATCACTGCGCCCAACTCATTCGATCTTAGAGTAATAAATATTATCTGCCGGAAAACATTGATCAAAATAATAATCGATACCTTTTTCGTTATTCAATGATTTAAGTTTCGGGCAAAATTGTAAAAATTGTGAAAATATATCTGTTCTCCAATTTGAATTTATAGTTAGGGATTCCAAGTTTTGTAAACTATTTTTCGCAAAAATCTTTAAACTATTAAAAGATATATCAGGAGTCACATGGAAAACTAAACATTTTATATGATTACACGAATAACTTATTGAAAAAATTGTTTCATCATTTATAATACAAAAACCATCGAAGATAATTGTATTAATATTCACGCACTTATTGATCACGTAATTTAGTAATTTATTGTTTAATTTTACATGATTTGCTTTACCTTTGCAAATAACCAACTCTTTAATTCGATATTTTTTATAATCTGTTGCATAACGACGATTATATGTTTGGCCACCAAATAAAACTAATTTCCTTTGCTTATTGAATATTTTGGCATTAAATTGTTTGTTAACGCATTGCAAACGAAAACAATCACTGATTGATAAATAATGTAATATTAATTCACACAAATCATCACCAAATCTATCAAAACTAAACTTATTTCTTTCATACTTTGAAATTTGAGACATATTTTTAAGTGATTTATTTTTCGAAGTAACATAACTGCAATTAAATTTAAATAATTTGATGCACAAATCGCACACAAAACGTATGACAAACACAACAAACAACACGTGTTTATAAACAACTATTTGTACATCACTATTGACAACGCAATACAAAACGGACACAAAATAAGAACGCAATCATTAATACTGCCATCTATTTATACACAAAAAACAAGAACTTGTCTAAAGAACTTAACTTTTAGTTAACTACCATAGTTACCCAGAGGGGATTGCGTGTCTAGGCTTGACCCCCCACCCAAAAGTTGGAAAAATTTTATGACGAGAAAAATTTGAAAAATTTTTGTCAATTGTAAAAAAAATTGTCCATCAAAACCGATGAGTTTTTGTGACCCTTTTAAATTTTGCTAAAATTCTAAAAATTTATCGTTTAAATCCGTCGAGATTTGCAAGGGGCGTGGTTTAGGCTTTTGTCGAGAACAAAATTTAGGGGAAAAAATTTTTGGAAAAAAATTTTTATCCGAAGTCCAAAAAAATTGTCGTTGAAATCCGTTTTGTCCCCCCCTAAAAATTGAGATTTTCTGGATCTGATCCCCCCTAGAGTTTTCGAGTCTGGGTATCTATGGTTAACTACATTTAGAGTATATAACAATTAGAAAGTCATGTCAATATTTTTAGTTTAATTTTATAATAAATTAGCGCATCAATTAATACATTTTTAAAAAGTTTCAAATTAAATTATTTTGGTATTTTTTCTCGCTATGAAGTAAAATTAACGGAAAATCCATTTATCTATTTAACATATTATAATAATTTCTCATAATTCTTTGTTAGAAAATATTAATTTTTTTCTTAATCTCAAATTAAAAATGTAAAATTCTTCTCGAATTATATTTTGATAATAATGCTTCGATCTTTACTAAATTTTTTATAAATTAAAATTAAATTATGAAAATTATGACTCTTTAGAGAATAAATAAAACTTGATAATATTGAATTCATAATTAGATATACAAAATATAACAATATTTGCGAAATTTTGGTTATATTTTGTAAACGATTATTATATTTTATTACAATAATCTTAATATATGTCTCAAAATTTGTCTGTATGTTTGTGGTTCCTTTTATAGGCTGCTCTCTGTGCGCCCCACCCCCTCGATACCTATATCAACTGATTTACCTCAATTAGAAGAGATCAAATGGAGGGGTTTGCAAGGGGTGAGCCCCCTTATGGGGTTAAGGTGTAAACTAGTGATTGAAAATTTTAGAAATTTGAAGTCCACTAACGTTCCACTAACGCTACAAAAAATTGTACTAACGTTCCACTAACGGGACAAAATAAAAAACAAATCCCATTAACGTTCCACTAACGGTAATTTTTTCAAATTCCACTAACGTTCCACTACTAACGTTTCACAATCTAAAATTAGAATTTTATTTTATTTTTTATCAAATTAAATTAGAATGAAATTTTAATATTAGTGGTAAAACTCTAGAATCTAAAAGATGAAGATTATCGCTTTAAAATGTTGATTATTTGTAGTTTATAAAGAGAAATTTTAATTTGTAAATTATTTTTGAATAAACATTGCTAATTTTGAAAATATTTTTGAATATTTTATAATCTTTAAATAAAATGACTAACGTTCCACTAACGGAAACATAAATTTGACTAACGTTCCACTAACGGTAAATTCAATATTTTCCACTCCACTAACGTTCCACTAACGGTGCTTTTTTCAAATTCCACTAACGTTCCACGTTAGTGAAGTAAAATTTTCAATCACTAGTGTAAACTTAAATGAGATAAAATAAAGTTAAGTTGTTTTTTAAACTATCAAATAAATAATGCATTAGTAAAGTAAAGTAGAGATAGTTTTTATCGATTTGGTGATAATTTATGTGAATTATTATATGTTCTTCTTTTTCAAAACATAAGAATATTACACATTTAAATGTCCACATTTTTATATAAAATAGAAATTAGAATTGAGAAAATAGGCTTAATGTAGGTGGAGTTTGTGTAAAATTTCAATATTAATTGGGAATGGATTTGAGGTGGAATATGTTTTAAATGTTATTCGTTTTAGTTGATTGGAATCTTCAATATTTTAATTGGAGATGTATTAAGAATTTAGTTGTAAAATGAAAATTTTATTTTCCACTTAAATTTTTTTCCAAAAATATTGCAAATTCATTAGGGAATTTTTTAGATTAATAATGTTTTTGATTTATAATAAATTATTATTAATAATATAAAAGCAAAGAAATTGTGTTGGAGTTGGAATGGATTTGTCTTAAAACTCTTGTGAATCTAATTTGAGTTGGAGTACAAAATTAAATTTTGATTGGATTGGACTGGAGTTAGAGTCAGTTATATAATTTTTGTGGAGTTGGAAAAATAATTTTTTTTTCAATTGCTATCACTAGTCCACAAAATTTTAAAAATATTGTCTTTATTTTCTGATCAAGAATGATTATTAGATTAATCCATTGTAAATTCGTATTAAAATAATTGAAAAATAAATAAAGATTTTATTCAATTAAAAGAACTATAAATTTTAAAAAAATAAAGTTATATATATATAATTTTATTAAAATCTGTTTAGATTATCGGTTATTGTTTGGATGGGCGTAGCCTAATGACGTATAATTACGTCATTTATGTTTAAGAAATATTACAGAATATTACTGTCCGAAAAAAAAAATTTTTTGAGCGGAAAAATTTTTAAGTATTAGAATTAATAAAAAAAACTTCAAAACAAATTTGTAAATTAAATTTAATTTAAAAAATTTTTGAAAATTTTAAAAACATAGAAATCCACTTTAAAATGATTAAAATATCAAATTAATCTAAAACGTTTTCTTTAACCTTCTACTAAATTTGTTTAATACCAAAGTCTTAACAACAGGAGTTTTATAATTATTTAAATTTTATAATAAAGATATACTCATAACTTTTTTAAAAAGAGATTTTCATGCTTAAAGAATTATTACCTAAATTTGGATAGATTTAATAAATTTACATTAAATTTAAAGATTTTTACAAAAATATATCATCCATATCATTATTTCAAACGCACGGTCGAGTAGGTTTTATTTTTATTTAAAAAAATAATTTTTAAATATTATTTTCTTATTTATTAGATAATTGAACAGTTTTATTATATTAAAAAATATTGTAGTTTTGAATTTGTGTATAACAAATAAATTTAAATAATACATAATTTAACGCAAAAAACATTTTGTATATTTTTACGCGTTGTTTAAATTAAATTAATGGAAAATTGGTAGGATTATTCTTGTTTAAATAATATTTTGAATAACCAATTATAGATTTTAGTTTTGAGTTAAATCATGAGATGTTAGTATATTATGATTAGAGATCGGAAATTGGGGACAAAATTGTTGACATTTTCGGACACAAATGGGAACACATATTTTAATAAGATGGGGACAAAAATAAGAACATATTTGACATATAAATCGTTAAAAATCTTGATTTATTATTTAGGAATGGGTTATTTTGAAAAATCAAATGCATCCATACTCTTATTTGTCAATATAAAATCACTTTTAATGTTTTAGATGTTAACTGTTTTATTTTAACACGTTTGAACTTCTATTTGTTAAAAAATATTTGTTATTTGTTTAAGTTTTTTGTTTTTTTTAAATAAGAGTAAAATTGGGACAATTAAAAAATTTAGACAAAATTGTGGACATTTCCTCTATTTGGGATAATCTTGCCATTATGGGAACTTTGGGGACAAATGGGGATATTGCCCCATTTTGCGATCTCTTATTATGATATCTTTATAATAACTTAATGTTACAATTAGTGATCTTCGTTACTGTTTTAAAAATTATTTACCGGTAAATTTGCGATTAATATCTATAAATAGAGGAAAAATACAAATTTTTAGTTCAATTTAGATTATAAATTACATAATTTATATTCATTGCATTAATTTTGAATTTAAATTTTAATTATTTTTTATCAATTGTTTTTGATTCAACTTAATTAAAGCCTTCATTTTGAAAAAATTACTGAAATAGATCATAGAATTTTCTAATTAAATAAAAATCATAATTAAAATAATTATTTTTAAGCAAACAAATGCAAAATTTGAGTTTCAAATATTATTTTAATAATTAATTTGATATTAATTCAAACATCTCACAAAGAAATCTTACACATATATGAAAATTAAAATTTTATAAAACTGATTGTGACCGCCGATTTTTATTATTATTTACAGGTTTTGTCATTAAGACAGGTCAAGACCGCAGATTTAATTTTTCATCATAACAGGTATCGAAGATCGCTAACTAGTGTTTTTTTGTTGACTTGTAATTAGATTTTTACACATTTTTCCAAAGTTTATAAAAGAATGCCTCATACTTTTAAAAATAATAGAATTATTAGAACAAATAATTGTTTAGAATTTATAAAATTATTCCAATCTCTGTATATATATTAAAATCGGATATTCGATAAAAATGTTAAAACACGACCAGACTAAGTAATATCAGAACCCGATCCAATCAGATGATTTGTCGGATATCCGACCCGTACCTGATAATTCGTTTACAAGTCTGTACTGTACAAACAAATGTATAAAAACACGTGTTGTTTGTTTTGTTTGCCATACGATTTGTGTACGATTTATGCATTTAATTGACTAAATTTAATTTTTAAGTTTAGTTTACGCCATCGAATAACTCATAAAATTATGTGTGCTTTGAGATCAAGAGATAGTTTTGATAGATTTGGTGATGACTTATCTGAAGTAATTTTAGGTTATCTACCGATTAGTGATTGTTTTCGATTGCAATGCGTTAACAAACAATTCTATAACAAACAAACGGGTTTCTTATTAAACTACATCCATATGTGGCATGGAAATATTAATATCATTTAAGATTAATATACATCCACAAAGTGGCATAAACGTTGAATTATTTTATCTTATTGGCATAGCCACACAATTTATAGGAGTTTATATTATGGGTTTTATATAAAATTTACATAAAAAAAGTGGCATAGCCGTTAAATTATTTATTCTTTGTGGCATAGCCACACAATTCATAGGAGATTAAATTATGGGCTTTATATTAATTTACAGTCAAAAAGTGGCATAACCGTTGAATTATTTTATCTTAGTAGCATAGCCACACATTTCACCGGAGTTAATATTATAGGTTTCATATTAATTTACAACCAAAAAATGGCAAAGCCTTTGAATTATAATTTGATTGGTAATAATTAGTGGCATAGCCATAGGTAGTATTATAGCCATAGGTCGTGGCATAGCCATAGGTCGTGGCATAGCCATAGGTAGTGTCATAGCCATAGGTAGTGGCATAGCCATAGGTTGTGGCATAGCCATAGGTTGTGGCATAGCCATATGTCGTGGCATAGCCAAAGAAAGTGGCATAGCCATAGACAGTGGCATAGCCATAGGTAGTGGCATATTCAGTGAGTAAAATCCCTTAAAAAATATAAAGAATCGGCAAAATCCCAAAATCCCTTTATTAATATAAATGATCGGTAAAATCCCTTAATAAACATAAAGAATCGGCGAAATCCCTTAATAAACATAAAGTTTCGTCAAAATCCCTTTATTAATATAGAGAAAATATCCCTTAATAAATAAAGAAATTTTAAAATAAGTGCTGATTAGTATGGTCGAGCTAGTGTGTTTACGGACGGACCGACAGACAGACGGAGAATCCCAAATCCATATATCTGTCAAGTCAGATAAAAAATTAGGAAATATATCATTTATGATTATAAAGGAATATATTGTGAAGTAAGCTATTTTTCCATTTAAGGGATAAAGTTTAATGTATGGATATTATTCAATTTATGAATTTTTTTTCATTCCTTTTCGTAATGATATTCTAGAATGAATTTGCTGAAACACACTCAGCGATATGTCATTCAACACTAATATTGAAAATTGTCACGAAATCGATTTATTATTGGTTTAATATAAAGGTTAAGCCGATAAACACAAATGCGCTGCGAGTTTCATAAACTTATTATCAGTGCTATAGTTTTCGTACATTATATTAATAAAGTAAACACGTATAATAAGGATCTGAATATGAAGGAAATTTTTCTTAATCAAATCTAACGGATTTGTTTGAATTACGAACTAGAGCTCGAAATAAAATATTAATGCAGGATAATAGTCATGAATAAGCCATATATTGTACAATACTTTATTTTTCACTTAATCATCTCATGCGTCACATATATGACTATTACAAACACTGTTAATACCAAAAGTTAGTGCTTAAGTTTATTATTACATAAATCTATAACAATCTTTTCACTATTTTTATATAACATTTTTATGTTGTTTAAAATTTGGATTCAAAAGCGATAGTTTTAATACAAAACACACACCATATACAAAAAATTTATTTTATCACAGTATCTAATATAATGTCTACATTGTATTCGTAACGCACTTCAAGTTAAATATGAAGTTAAGTTAATTTTTAAGCATAAAGCTTTTTTTCAGGAAATTTATGTTATTAAAAAAGTTATTTATAACAAACGATTTCTGTAACGTATTTCTTAAAATCATTTCACTATGCAATACTTAGTAAAGAAAAATTTTCTATATATAATTAAACTTTTATTAAATTAAATTCAAGTTTTTTACCATTAACTTTATAAGCTAAATAGGAATCTAAAAATAACAAGATTATATCGGATTTATCGGCTCGTGTTGACGCTCTCATTCACAAATTAAACAAAGTGTGTGAGCAATATTGTGATAAAATCATCGATTATAGCATTAAGAAGTAAACGACATAAGCGACACTCGCCTATACTAAACTATTGTTTGCTAACGGTTTTATATTAGTGATTGAAAATATTTGATTCCATTTCAGTGGAACGTTAGTGGAATTAGTGATTAGACTCTTAAGGTACGTATAGGATGAATTAAATTGCTTTTGCCGTTAATGGAACTGCAATCCTAATAATATTAATCAATTTTATTTTGAATGAATATCGATTTAGAGTATTCTAATCATTAGAAATGAAAACTTTTGGAAATTTAACATTATATATAACTTCAATAATAGTCTATGTGTTAAATATTTAGTGATTGCAGTTTAGAGCCTCTGGAATGTTAAGAATCTCTGAGCCTCTTATATTGGAGCCTTAACCTGAGGTTCGAGGCTCGGATACCGCTTAAGAGAGCCTTACGACCATTTTATAAAGGCTCTAGAGGTTATGTCCAATTTATTGTTTACAATTTTTCTCTTCTATTTATTTTTTTACTGTTACATAAGTTACCAAAATATATGTATTGTTCACCACAAAAGTTCTATTATGTCATTTGATGTTACATGGAATATTTTTTAATCTAAAAAAATTCAAATAAGCTTGGAGTCTCAGGCCCGGGCTCAATAGACTCAGGCAATAGCTTTAATTGAGGCTCCACGTTCAGGTTTTCAAATGAAAGCTCAGAATTATGCTCTGGTTCTGGCTGTTTTTTTAATTAATTATTAAATATTTGCAACTTTCAATTTCCTAAATGCTATTTTTTGGGTTTGATTTTTTGTTATTAATTTATAGAAATTAATAAATTAATATAAAACATAACAAAAACTAAATAAAAACCTATAATGTGGATAAAGTTAATTTTCAGTTCTGTTGTTTATAAAGTTATATTTAAATATCTTTAAATAAAAAATTAACCATTATTAAACGGAATTGATTGAACCTGTCATAATCATACCTGGCTTTTTACTATTTCAAATAATCGGGCTCCGGTCGGGCCCAACTTTAAACTTTCAGGCTTCTGTAGGGCCCAGGCCTGAGAATTTTTAAGTTTTGCTACTCTATTAATAAATTCTACAAATAACACGTTTGTAAACATAAGTGAACCCAAATTAGTGAAATTTAAGTAAACGAATTTGAACGATTTTTGAAATTTCAAACGATTTTTAAAATTTTGAACGAATTTTGAATTTTTCTGATATTTTTCATTAAATTATTGAATGTAAAAAATTAATTGTATAGTTTGCTAAAGAAAAATTAATGTTTAATTTTTATTAATCTATAAAATTGATAAAATTGTCAATTTTAAGCATAAATAATAAATTTTATCTACATTTTCTATCATATTTTTTCGAAATATTATTCATTTTAAAGTAAATTTATAAGTTTTTATTAAATATATTTTAATTTATTGAAATATATGCAATTATAAGCTTTATAACTAAATTAAAATTTTTTTCGAACGATTTTTTTGAACGATTTTAGTTAATTTTGTGAACGTTTTTTTCTAACGATTTCGTCATCCCTATTAATAACATTCATAATAAACAAAGTAATTATTATAATTTATTGATGACTATTTAGTTAAATAAGATTAAGTGATGAAAAATCATTAGTAAACAAAGCGTGGATTCAAGCGTTTTCTTTACTTTTTTGTTCTGATAAATGATTTGATCGCTTGATTGCTTGAACACTCCTTTTTATTTGTGAATAAGAGCGTCAACAGCAGCTGATAAATCCGATGTAATCTTGTTATTTTTAGATTACTATTATTTAGACTTATAAAGTAATTGGTAAATAAGTGTGCTTTAAACATAAATATGTTCGATTAAATAAATTAACACTAGCTTTAATGAAAATCATGGCAAATACAAAATATAAAATATGTTATAACTTTAATTACGACTAAATACAAAAAATTGTTCTTAAAAAATTAAAGAAGTTGATAAAAAATTTTCAACACTTGGTCAGAACTTTATTTATAAATATACATACACAACAGAACATGGTATCAATGGCTAACTTCAACAAAAGTAACTGAGAATAAAGACTATTTGTATCCTTTATCGAACACGAAAACTTCATCGCTTTTTTTGTTATATTATTGATACGCTGTTTCGAATCGAATAAAATGTCAGCGCTTTTTCCTTACTATGTGTTAATCACAATGTGATACAGAATATATCGACGAGAATATTTATATACGACGAGAATAATTCTTAAAATACGACAAAATGGTATATGGCTTTAGGGAAAGAGCAGTCTTTCATTCATTTATGACTATCATATCTTTTAACAGTTATTTTCGTTATTTCTGTTTCAATTACAATCAAACGCTTTGCCAAAACAAATATAACAGATTTTTTTCTCGGTATGATATTTCAATGTAAACAGTAAAAAACTTATTATGGAACGATAGCTCTTTTTGTTGGATAAAAAATAAGAGATACATTGAGGTTAAGTACGGATTTAATATTGCGCTGTAACATACTCTTCACACCGCTATTGATTTAGTTTTCTTTTAACGCAAGTTTAATTCCAGTGATTGTGCGTAAGAGCTAAACTTATACAACATTGTGTTAACGAAAATTTAGCTTTATTAATAAAAGATGATAAAAATTTATAAGTTATAAAGTAAATCGATTTGACTTTTTTAACCCGACAGTGCTGTACACGACCCTATCCTGTTCGAAAATAATAATAATTTTTTTCTTTTCATGCTCATTATTCATAGATTTCTAAAAAATTAATATTATAGAAGTTATAGAACAAATTATTATTTTTTAGTTACAAATCAATTTTTTAATTGAAAATTTGCAATATTGGTATCAATATTTATTCCAAACTTTGTTTATATTTTTGAATAAATCAAATAAATTTGATATGCGCTAAAAATTTAAAAACCCAACAGAACCCTAAAATGTAATATCCGTAACAGATAAGACCCCGCGATTTTTTCGGATATTCGACGAACTCGATATTTTGAATAAGTCTAAAAGATAACGCCAACTTAGTTAGGGCTCCGGCCCACTAAAGGGATTCAAAAATCTTATAATTTTCTAGTAGAAAATAAAATACTAATCAATTTGGCTGAAGACGAAATTGGAAAAATGCTACAGCGTGTTACCAAAAAAATAAATAAGTTTTCGACATGTTTTTTTATTTCTCCTTAAAGGTTATTGATTGAACAATGGTATTTTAAAAATAGAATAAAAATATGTAGTTTTAGAATATATTAATTCAAAATTTTTTAAAAATTTTTTTGGTCAAGTTAACGCCGATGTGGCTTGACTAAACTGGGATCAGAAATATAGCCCTTTTAATATAGATTTTATCAAAATAAATTGTTTAAAAATCTGCAGGGAAAATTTTAAAATAGTAAAAACCTAATGTTTAATTGAATATATATAGAAAGTTAGTATTAGTATACCACTTATAGATATAAAATTTTTTACATACATAACGTCAAAATCTCAACATTTTTAAAAACATTTTTTTGAACATAATTTATGAAATTTTAAGCATTTTCAGATCCATTGATAGTAAAATATGTTCATTTTTAAAAATAAATTAAGATCAAAAAATAATTATTTAAAATCTCTAAAAATTGAAATTTTTTACGTTATTTAGGTTAAGAATTTTAAATATGAACATAATTTATTCATTAGAATTTTTTTCGATTGTGTTTAACTAATTATTTTGCATTTTAATCATTCTCTGAATATAGCGACTGAAATCCACAAGTGGTATACTACTACTTACATTCTATATATATTCAAAGTTGGCGGTATCTCTTTGAAAGATACAGTAAAAATTAATGCAGGATATTAGCCATGAATATCATATATGGTACTCTAATTTTAGGCAATCTTACCACGCATCACATTTTCCACACATATTTAGCGCGCAAAATTTATTATAACATGAATTAATAACAAATACAACTAGACAACTATTTTCATATAAAATAATTATTTTATTTGTTATTTTAAAATTCGGATTAAAATGTTATTCCATTCAAAAGCGAAACATTTTCAATACAAAACAACCAACGGTTTACAAAAAAATTTATTTTCATCATTGTCTCTAACATTAAGTCCACAGTAAATTCGTAACGCACTTCAAGTTCAATATGAAGTTAAGTTAATTTTTCCCCATAAACCGGTTCAGGAAATTTATGTTATTATTTATAGTATATACGCTAGTTTTGCCTGTAATTCTTGCTACTTTTTAGGATCTCTAGTTATTAAGAAAGTTATATGAAAAAAATGATTTTGCACAGTATTTATTTTGAACGATTCAATATGGGATTCTTAGTAAACCAAAACTTTCAACAATTTACTATATTTAATTAAGCTTTTAATAAATTAAATTCAGATTTATTTACAAATAACTTTATAAGCTAAATATCAATCTAAAAATAACAAGATTACATGGGATTTATCGGCTTGTGTTGACGCTCTCATTCACAAATTAAACAGAGAGTGTGTGAACAATCTTGCGATCAAATCATCGATTAAAGCATTAAGAAGTAAACGACATAAGCGACACTCGTATATACTGTACTACTGTTTGCTAACTGTTTTATATTAGTGATTGAAAATATTTGATTCCATTTCAGTGGAACGTTAGTGGAATTAGTGATTAGACTCATAAGGTAATTGTACTGCAATGGAATGAAATAAATTGCTTTTGCCTTTTAATAGAACGGTAATCATAATAATATTAATGAACATTATTTTGAAATGATCTCAATTCAACCCACACTAATCATTTAAGATCAACAATTCTGGAAAATTCTTATTCAACACTATAAATACTATAATAGTCTATGTGTTCAAATCATAGAAAAAAGAATTCTTATATCTCTTAACAAAAATTATTTTTCATTCAGCTATAAATGATTTATCTATATATTATTTAAAATATTAAAGTATTTATTTATAAATTTTATTGAGAGTATTTTCCTGGTTATATCAGAATTTTAAACTGTTTTCCATTTTCTATCGTGAATTTACTCTATTTTACCCTAAAGTTTTTGTCTCTAATAATCTTATTTGTTGTCAAAAAAATCAATTAATAGAAGTATATACAGTACTGTAGAGCCAAACTAAAACTGAAAATTTAGTATCTTATATTATTTACATTAACTAGACAAATTATAATAAATTGAACAATTAGAGTTTATTAAAATAATAATTATTAATAACGTAAATGACTTATTTTAAAAGTAGAGCTGGATCATAATTTGTTATTTCTCCTTGTTTTAACTCTTCTCTCTATTTGTATAATTCTTTAATTTAATAGAAAAATTATGTTTCAATTGCACAAAAGTTTTAGTTCTGCATTAAGGTAACATTATGTTTTTTGCATGATTAAAATAGCTGTCAGTTTTACACAATTTTTAGAATGTGAGTGAGGACATCATTATTCATAAGGAAATGCGAACACTTTTTTCAAGTTTATCCCATCGTAAAGATACTAATGTGGTAAAAATTTCGAATCGCATGAGACCAAAAAACTATAATTGAACCAATTTTGAATTGAACTGATATCGTCATATTATTCAATGGACGAATATATAAGGAAACGCAAAAAAATATTACTATATGGTTATGTGTGACATTGAACGACTAATATAAAAAATTTTCCAGCAATAAGAGGGTTTGAATAACAGGAAAACTTTTTTGGAAAAATTTTTTAATATTTCCAATTTTCAATTTCCTAAATGCTATTTAATGGATTTAAATTTTGATTACTAATTTATAGCAAAGAATGAGAAAATCACATTACTATTTTAATTAAAGAATGAAGTTACAAAAAAATACATTTAACTGAAAAAATTCTAAATCGCTACCAAATAAATTTATAAAAATTTATAAAAATAATAATTTATTTGTAAATTATTGTAATGACTATTTCGCTAAATAAGATAAAGTAATATTTAATCATTAGTAATCAAATCTTGTATTCAAGTTTGGTTTGTTTACATTTTTTGCTCAAATATATGATTTGATCACTTGACGGCTCGCACACTCCTTTTAATTTGTGAATGAGATATTCAAAAGTAGCGGCTAAATCCGATGTAATCTTGTTGTTTTTAGATTACTATTATTTAGACTTATAAAAAATAGGTGAATAAATGTGCATAAAAGATAATTATTTTCGATTAAATAATTTATAACTGCAGTAAAACATAAAGAAAATCAAACCATATTCCATAATAACCCAATATTAGCCCGCACTCAAGCACTCAATAACAATTTAGACAAAAAGTAATTTTATTTCATGTATAGCCCACACAATCAAATTTTTGATAAAATTATCTTTTTTTATTCTATTGCCAGCGGGCTATTGTTGGGTAAATTGGGTACACATATTAAATATGTTTTCACTGCTATTATAAGAAAATACAAAAAAAATGTTAATATAAGAGTAAAATAAGTTCATCAATAATTTTATACACTGTATAAAAGTTTGCCATCACTTTATCAAAACTTTTATTTTATTTTTATATATACACAACAGAACATAATATCAATGGCTAACTTCAACAAAAGTAATAGAAAAAAGACTACTTGTTTCCTTTAGCGAACACGAAAACATCATCGCTTTTTTACTATATTATTGATACTCTGTTTCTAATCGTATAAAATGTCAGAGATTTTTCCGTGCGATGTCTTAATCACAATGTGATACACCAAATAACTATATATATAAATAAGACGAGTATAATTCTTAAAAAGGCAAAATGGTATATGGCTTTAGGAAACAGCAGTCTTTCATTCAGTGACTATTATGACTATTATATCTTCTAACAGATATTTTTGTTATTTTGTTTCCATCACAATCAAATGCTTTACCAAAATAAATAGATTTTTTCGGTTTGAAATTTCAATGTAAACAGTAAAAAACTTATTATACAACGACAGCTCTTTTAATTGGATAAAAAATAAGAGATACATTGAGGTTAAGTACGGATTTAATATTGCGCTGACACATCGCTATCGATTCAGTTTTCGTTTAATTCAAGTTTAATTCGTGAGATTGTTAGGTATATTTGTGAGCTGAACGTAAATTTTGCTTATCAATAAAAGAAGATGAATAGCAAAATATAATAACACCAAAAAAATATTAAAAATCAAACACAAGTAAAAGTTTAAAACTTTTCAGAAACAAAATAGATATAAAACTATTGAATGTTTAAATATTACTGTATGGAAGCAATGTTTAACTTTAAAAGAAACAATAGTACCGTAATTCTATGTTATATTTTTGCAATATATTTTGTGTAAAATTTAATCAGGAAAATACAGTTATTTGTTATACATTATTCTATTTTTCACCATTTATTACTTATAATTTTCTATTGATTAATTATTGACAATTGTTAAGCAAATATATGTTTCATAATAAATTCAGTAATATATCAAATGATTTTATCCAGTAGTATATCATACCATTTTACTGTATTGCTATAAATAAATACATTTTATAGCTCACATAAACACATTCAAATATCGAATATAAGCGTTTAGAAACAATGCACTATTGGTTTCATAGACGTTATTCTGTTTATTTATAAGGCAGACGTGAGTATCAAATCCGAGATATATATACATATCAATATTTTATAGTTGCCTATAAATTTTAAACTCATTTTTATATGTATTTTTTATAAAGCCTTAAAACCTTTTCATTGATAAATATTTGCCACTAAATTTATTCGAAAGTTTATACTAAATTTACATCTTTAAATATTTATTAGATTAAAGGAATTAATAGAAAAACATGTATCGTGATATCTAGAATGTAAATTTTAAATTTTATAAAATACTGTCAAAACATTGTTAGTTTTTTTTTTGGAAATTCATAATACTATTAAGCGGAATATGCCACAATAATTTTCAATTTAATCAATCTTTTAAGTTTTTTTCAGATTTATTTACTTTTAAAATTCACTATATTTTATTTACATTAAATAATTATATATTTAAACAAAATCATTATTTACACAATCTTCTTCAAGATTATGAGTGCAAAGCGTAAATGATTGGCATTACAATTGATTACGGAACAAGTATTCTGACGTGTCATTAAAATAGTTTAAGTTCCAAACACTATCACAATCTTGTATTAAAATTTCTGTTATACGACGAAAGTAATAAATCTCTATATTGGATACACCAAATCAAGGATAGTAAACACTTTTTTGCACAAAAAAACACATTAATTTAACGCCAAATCGCAAACACCGTTACAAACATTCTCTATGTTTTTCTCGCAATAAATAAAAATATTTAAAAACTTCTATTCTTTGGTCAGTTTAATAAATAATTCTGTTCGCGTAATCTCTAACGAATGCAATGAGAATCGGGAAAAACATTTTATCGATGAAAGCGTAACTATTTTTAAAATTGATTATACATCAGTATGTCATTAGTGTTAACATTAATCACAAACTCATGATTGCGATCACCGGTTTTATCATCACAGCCAGCATTTGACTCACTTTGTACGCTATCATAACTCGAGTCACTATTAAATGTAATAATCATTATTGTAAACAATACGATGAGACAACGCATTGTTCGCGTTGTGTTTGTTTGTCATAAGTAATATTAGTATTTTGTTCGATAGAAACCAATGCCAGCCCTTATAGTATTTAATGCCACGCTTTTATCTTAACCACTATTGTATTCTCTTGTAGTGGCGGATGAATAAACTCATTGTGATTCTGTTCAATGCTATAGCAAATGGTGGATCAATACCTGCGGCATTAAATCCTTTAGTTCTCGAGTATATATTGTTCACATTTCCTCATTCTCTTGTCTCACATCTAACTGAACCAATCGCTGAATTCTTGTTGATTCCTGTTTCATCTTTTTGTAACATTTTTATGCCTGATTTGTTGCTTTGTTTCCAACTTTCCATTTATCTCCTGATTATATTTTCTCTCGTTTTTTAATTAAATATGTATTGTCGCACAAAATAAATGTTAGTCCATTTGATATTAAAGATGACACGTAAAAAAGTGCAACACTTTCAACGCGAAAATTAATTAATATTTTTTATATAGAATCCATAAAAAAGCTATCATTTCTTCCAGTAAGAAACAGTTATTTTAATTTTTTATCGTTTGTCGTTTGGCATAAGTGCCAATAAAAGCAATAGTATTTTCTATAAGAGTTAATGTATATTTATATATATGGAATCTTAATATAAAAGAATTAAAAATTTTATTTCTTAATAGACGTAATAATAGAGTGAGTTTGCCAATTAAAATAACTTTACAAATAACTGTAATAATTCTTTAAATAATTTATTGTTAAACTATTATTATTTTTATTATTATACCCTTGTAGTATAATAAATTAATATTATAGCTGAACCAGTAATAAGAAATAGTATTCTTATTTTCATTAATTATAGATATGAATCAAAACCAAATTTCTATTTACTTATTTTTAATATTCATTTTTAAAATCTAGGATTAAATTATATTATTTATTTCATGTCATTTTCATTCACTAAATTACATTCTTTTAAGAAAAATCACGTTCGGATCAATACAAATACTCAAGATGTCCCAAAGGTATGACACAGTCCATACCCAAAATGTTGAAAATTAGTCGCAAAAATTGAAAATTTTGATATTTTTTAGTCAAAATGAATTAATTGTCCATCAAAACCGATGAGTTTTTGTAACCCATAAAATTTTAGCCAAAATTTCAAAATATTATAGTTTAAATTCGTTGTGTTTATCGAGTGGCTCGCATCAGGAAAAAAATTCGAAAAATTATTTTTGAAAAAATTTGGTCCGAAGGTCAAAAATTTTCGCTTTAATCCGATGAGTTTTTGACGCTTCTTTTAAAAATCTAAAACGAGACCCCATCCAGACCATCAGATATTAGGAGACTCTTAGTACTGTTACTAAGGCAATAAATTCATAATACTTTTAGTACCGGTATTTACAATGTCTTAATATAAATTTATAAACACACCACAGTTTATAATATCATCTAGTAAACAACATCTAGTTTTTAGGGTTTGTAAGCTTATACTATACTTAAAAATAAGAGCATATATAATTGTTTATACACATATTTTTGTCGAAATATTACACCGATTTTATTTTCATTAAAATAAAGTTCGCATCGCAACAAAATTCACTGCAAAGTTATTATATGAACAGAATGATGAGAAAGCGGTGCTTATCTCGAAACGTATTCAAATTATTTGATTGTATATCAAATTTAAACACTGTCTAAACTTATTCTTTATATCTAATATATATCTTTAAAATAATTTACAGACAGTTTAAATACAAACAAATAATAATAATATATTTTCTAAAGTACAAACTTGTTTTAAACGTTAATAGCGACATATACTGAATGTGGCTTTGGAACTAAATGTTAACTTTTGAAGGCTAACTTTAAAGATATTGAATGACAATATGAGTGTACGATAACATTGCATATGTAATGCATGTAACTTTTCCACAACTTTATTAGAATTGGATAGGTTTTCAAACCACACTTAAACGAAGGTTTAAAAAATGTTCAATAGTTTTCTGAGAGTCCCTCAGAGTATACCCTAATTGTTACCGTTTTGACAGAATTTCTCTGTCAACAAAACAACGAAAATAATAATATTAATATTACCGGTAATGAACTTTCGAGTTTCTTTTGAATTTTCTCATCATTTTGTGTCAATTGTTGTTTTATAATATCAAGGCAAGTAATAATAGTGTTGTCATAACTCTTCAAAATAAATTAAATTATTTATTAAATTAAAATTTCACAAAACTAATTGATTATTCATACCATTGATGTAACAATACTTTCATTTGCAGTCAATTGTGAATCAGTATCTGTAAAGTTAAGATCTATTAAACATCACAATTCATTGTAATATTTAAAAAATAATTTTAATTATTTTGTTGATATTTACCATCATTTATGTCTTCACTGTCTGTTTGTTTAACTTCACAATTATAATCCATGTTTGAATTATTTAAACCAAACTAACATATAATTGATTGAAAATACGCTTTAAATAATAAAACAAACTAAATTTAAATACAGTGTACAGTAATTAAATTTAATACACAAATCAATTTTGTTTCTCAATTAAAAATCGTTATTTCGTACAATATAAATGTTTGTTCAATGTAAGGTTGGACTTAAAATAATTATAAAATTTGTAAGTAGATGTCAGTATAGTATTGTTATACTATTCTAGGGTATAGACTGAAAGTGATGCGCCCTAATAAACTATCGCTAATCGTTCGCGTATACTGTCAATAGTTTTACATAGTTTTCAAGTGATTTGCGCATTATTTTTCTATTGATTTTACTTCTATAAAATAGATAAATAAATTCATTTTAACCAAACGATATTATATTCTGAACTAACTTTTAAAAAATAAAGTATAACGAACATAATCAAAGTATGCGTGTGTATATCGAAGTTTGTAAATAAACCATAAAACTATTGACAGTATACGCGAACGATTAGCGATAGTTTATTAGGGCGCATCACTTTCAGTCTATACCCAAAACACTGTGCTGTATATTGTATAGCGTGTCGAGAATAGTGTGACCACATTTCATTTCACATCCAATTTAATATTATAATTGCGCGCAATTATAAGCGAAAAATAATTATTTACAGTAATCGTTATATGTTTTAAAAAAGTATTTCTTATTTAAATCAGAACAGTATTATATAGCGTATGTTTTTTGAAATAATTTGATCGAATTTAAAAAATCAAGTCTAAATTTTAAATTGTTAAAAATATTTCTATTTATAACGATTAGATTTTTTTAATAAAATATGTGTTAACAATTTACCTATAGTCGTAACTTTTCTATTTATAAGAAAAGTAAACAGATAAATTAAGTTTTCACAAAAAAATATACTTTAAAATAAAATTAGAGCGACCACATGCTAGAGAAATCGAGAAAATATGCCCGTAATTGTTGTGAGGGTACGAGTTCCGTTAACAAAGAGCTCATAAATGGTATTACGGGAGTTACGGCAGCGAAATTTTTTCTATTAAAAGTGATGAAAGAGAAAACTCAAGGTTATTTTACAAAAATTACGTTTAGTAATTATTTTGCTTAATTATTTCAATAACTTCATATTTATGGAGCATTTTTTTGAAAAAATAAATAAATAATTGATTTTATTTGCGTTTATAATTAAAAATAATTATCTTAACAGCTCAATTGCATTAAAAAATTTTCCGACATTAAATTAAGATAAACATTTTTTATTTCTAAAATATTAAAAACCAACTATCAATTTCATCAATTTAGTACTTTTATTAATGGTTTACTATTGCTTTACGTCCCGCAATAAAACCATAACTTAAATATCCAGTTATATTTTGGTGACTAAAACTGACCCAAAAATAATATTAAAGGGTATATAATTAATAAAATTTTACGATATATAGAATTAATAAACCCATGATAAGTGATTCGCTATCATTTAATTAAATTATAAATACCTAAATCGTTGGTCACATAAAATTACAATTAAAAAATCACGAAAAATAAAACATATGTAAAAATATATAATAAAGGTTTGATGATTCGTTAAATGCGTCACAAAGTATTTGAATAGTATTCCCTCCAATAATGCAATACTCGGTAGACTATACTCACTCACTCATACCGTATAATCCGTATAACATTTAGTGTACGCTATATTACTATCACATCACGTTTCATTTAACTGCGATTTAAGTTTTAATATTAAGTATTAGCTGATTGTTTGATCATTTAGTAACTAAATATTAATTAATTGTGATTGAATTGATTTGTCATTTGATAGTTGAGTCATAGTCATGTCACAGGACGGCAAAACAGAGTCTAACGATTCCGAGTATATTAAGCTGAAAGTTGTGGGTCAGGACTCAAATGAGATCCATTTTCGAGTGAAGATGACCACACAGTTTGGAAAATTGAAGAAGTCGTACAGCGAAAGGGTTGGCGTTCAGGTGGGATCGTTGCGGTTCCTGTTCGATGGCAGACGTATTAACGACACGGACACTCCTAAGTTGCTTGAGATGGAAAACGATGACGTGATTGAGGTCTATCAGGAACAGTCTGGTGGTCACCACTATGGCTATCGTTGTGACAATCGTTATGGCTATTGTCATCGTTGTGGCGCTAACCAAACAACCATTTAATTTGGTCATCGTTTTACTAAATAAATCACTTTAAATTTAAAACCCATTTCTGATTACTTATTCGCATTTTATTACATTTACACTTTAATTATAATATTTCAATAGTTAATGATATCTATATTGTTTGTATTACTGACTTTGATTATAATAATTTGTATCATTGATTTTTCGGTGTATATTAGGTTTAAATAATTTTCAATTCCAGATATCAAAACAAAAAAATTAATGAAAAAAACGCTGCGAAATATTCCTTAACTATTATTCATTTAAATGTGAAAACACATACTTGTATGCCGTAAAACAAATTAATTTTTCATTATATAAGTTTGCTTTCAATATTATCTATTTTCAAATTGATTTCATTTAAGTCAGATTAATATTTAATTTTTTTAAAATTGCGAGAAATTGTGTTCATTATTTTAGATGGTTTTAACAGTTTAAGAACATTTGGATGACAGAAATTTGTCGATGAAATTTTTCCAAACTATAAAAAAAAGTCGAAATCAGCACAAATTCAATACAAAAATTGGTAGGATTCGTGAAAATTGAAGTGAAGTTATTTCGGTTATTAAATTAACACAATCACGTGATGATCGTAGAAATCGTTATGCAGGGTTTGATGTAATGTTAATAATTTTTAAATTTAAAGTTACAAGGATTTTGTAATAAGTATTCATCATAATATAAGAATGTGAAAACAGGGACTAAAAAGTGTCAAATACCAGCGGGAAATCGGGAAAATAAAAATTCTTTAAAAATTATATTTTGTTATTAATAAATGGAAATTTGAAAGGTTTTAGAACAATATACTTATTTATTTAATAAAAGACAAATTTAAAATAAATTTTATTCTGTTTTGTAGTATTTTTGAAACAGAAGAATTTTTATTCTAATCAAAATATATATCAATTTCAAGAACTCTGTTATATAATGTTTCTGAGAAGCTAACAAATTGAAAATTTTGTAAAATGATTTAACTTTTTTATTATTAAAAAATTTATCTCAAAATATGTTTAAAACGAGAAAAATATAGACAAATTTCTTAAAACCGGGAGATTTAATAAAAACCTTAAAAACGGGAAAATTAAAGTTAAATTATTTTAATCAACGAAAGTTAATCTTTTAATTAATTGCATTTTTCCGAAGATCACAAATCCTTTTTTTAAACGGGAATTACCCGCTAATCCCTTAGTTATAACTATTGAATGCCGCCAATACGTGTGTAATAAAATTACATTTATATGTATGGAACTGTTCCACAATAATTAGATAGGAGTTGTATCGGATTCCAAACCCCCCACCAACCCTTAAATTAAGGGTTTAAAAACTTTCCCAGAATCCTCCGGGACTAGATCCACAATTTTTACATTGACAATCTTATCCTATCTATTACTGTTTGACCAGAATATCTCCACAAATATTAAGGCTTGTGATATTATATACGATTTATATTGATTAACAAATATTTACTGTGTAACATATATTAGTGCACATTTGCTTAAAGTTTGAACTTCTAAGGCAACAATTATTGGCATTTTGTCATTAGTCTGAATTAGGGATCTAAAGCTTATAACGTTAATTTAAGAAAATTTCCAGAATACCCTAATAATGTTATTATTGATTGCACTTTATTATAGACATACAAAAGTTAAACCGGGACTCAGGCTAAGCTTTGTCTCGGACTCTGGCTAAGGTTCTGAATTTTAAATGAGGCTCGGGTTCGAGGCTAGTGTTCTGCTTATAAGAACCTTGGAGCCTTTATATCCAAACTCAGAGAGGCTCTGACCAATTTATTTATTTTATTTCCAAAATTTATTCAAATTTAATTATGTTACGAGTAGTGATGGTAGTTTAGAGCCTCTGGAGCCTGAACCTAAGCCTGAGCCTCAGGCTTGGACTCAGGCTCGTGAAGGAATTTTTGATAGAGGCTCGGGCTTGAGGTCTTCATATTTTTGAGCCTGAACCTGAGGCTCGAGGCTTGGGCTCTGCCTGTTAAAGCCTGAAGCCTCTTTAATGAGGCTCCAACTTTATAAATTAAATGTTTTAAAATAATTACTAAAATATTTTCATGGAATAATTTTTATTTTTAATAAAATTTAATCCAAGAGTTAAAACAAGTGTATTAAAGTTAACTATCTTTGAGAAAATTAAATCAAAAAATGAAATAACATTGAATATTAACGTAAACAAATTTTATTACTCATTTGTGGTGCAATACATATAGAGGCTCGGAGGCTCAGAGGCTTAGGCTCAGAGGCTCAGGCTCGGAGGCTTAGGCTCTGGTTTCAATCATAAGGCTCCGGTTCAGGCTTAGGCTCCAACTATATTTTAGGCTCGAAGCTTAGGTTCTAATCTGGAGGCTCAGGCTCAGGCTCAGGCTCCGGTCAAAGCCTCTGGAGCCCGAGCCTTGCCATCAATAGTTACTATCATATGTTGCATAAATTTTTTATTTATTAATAATACTTTTTAAGACAGTATTATATTTTATATTTTTAAATGGTATACTATACTGTACTTTAATTAGAAATGCCAAATCGTAAAGCAAACCTTCTTTGAGATTGACGTGTGAGTAAATTTTTAGCATATAAGCTAGCATTCCAAATAATTATCCATTCGACTAGTGATGCACAAAAGTTAAAAGTTAAAGCAATATCTTAATTCTTAACCTTAACTGTAACATTATAGTAACTTTAATCTTAACCTGTTAATAACATTCTTAACTTTGACCGGTTAAACAAATTTTGATCCGAGTAATCTCCCTATTTTGACTCCATATTTTATAATTTATTAAAATATCAAATATGAGTAATATAATACAAATTAAAAAATTAAATTCCCAAATAAATTTTTATAATAGAAATTCATAATATGAAAAATAATTATAATTTAATTTTTTATTAACTTTAAAATTAAATTATTTTTCTAATTACCCGATTTCTTATTAAAATTCAAGAAAAATTATAAAAAATTTAAATAGAATTAACCTGTTAATTAGAGTTATGCTTATAAATTAACTGATCTTAAAATCTAACTCTTAACTTTATTAGGTTAACCTGTTAAATCAAAAGTTAACATTTAAAATGTGTATCTCTAATTCAGAGCTCAAAATCACAATTATAAATGACTTAACCTTATGTAAGATATACGAGTCCGTCAGACACTCGGCATCATTAAAGCAAAGTTATTTGCTGTGTTTTAGAATTATAGTTATAACTCATGTTTTAATCAATTTAACAAAAAAATATCTCGGTGTTTGTATTATAAATGAAGAACAAAATATTCTTAATAGTCCTAAACGCGTATATTTATCATATCTGAATCTGTTTACCGGAATAAGAAACTTTTTGTTCGCATAGCAACTAGTTTTTTAAAATGATAAGCTGCGCGAATTTTCTGATCTTATTTGCTTCATTTTATCTATTGCTTCACGCAGTTTATCATAGCTGTCCAACGCCAACATTGCCAGTCTTATTTCATCTGTCAATTTTGATTTGATTGACGATTTTATTATTTTTTCCGCTACGAATTTAGTTGTACTTTTGTATACAAAGCTTTATACTCTGTTTGAGTTCCACTAAACGAGTAATACAATTAAAGTAAATGTGAATTTAAAAATAATCAAACGATTCAGTGATTTCGAAAAATAAGGCAGCATAACATAATTTTGTAACAACATTTTAGTTCGTTAATTAGAATAACTCTAATCGATGAATTTTTGATTATTACTGCAATTTCTATTTGTTATGAATGTACAATACAGTACTACATAATCAAATATAGTACGCGAAATAATGAAATGACGTGCAATATTGCATACAACACAGAGTTAGAAAAAAAATCACTAATGGACCTAAAATTGCCGTAAAACGCATCGCTAACGCTAATTCACACGAGAGTGCACTTTTATTCTCATTTATTTTAACAAAAAAATCACAATTTTATTAAAGCTGGAAATTAAATTCACGAAAATTGCTTGAAGACATTCTTGAATTTCATTATTTATATTTTAACAATTCTATAATTATATTTTTAATGCGCGCGAACTCAACTTAGAATAAAAATACGTTATTTCATTATTAAATAATTTCAAATTTTATTTTTAAAAGTAATCAATTGAATTTGTATATATGTAGTCTGTATATCAAACTCAAATATAAAAAATAACACAATATTCACTAATATACATTATTATTAGGGAGATGTATTTTAATTTTTATCTCGTATTTTATCTTTGATATTTCATCACATATCTGGTAGATTAAAGTATGTTTAAATATAAATTATAATTAAAAAATTTTTTGTTTAGCAGTTTATTAAAATATTTCGGATTTTCACATTCGGATATATTTTGGAAATAATCGAATATATTCCTGAAAACATTTCGAATTTTAAATTATTCCCAATTTTGTTATATTTTAGCAAAATAGTTATGTTAATTAGTTTTTAGTAAATATATATTCAATATTTTAAGATAATGAAATATTTTCCGGGATTTATAATTATTACTTTTGTAATATAGTGATTATATAATGTGATTAATATACCGTCTAAACAGTTCACTAAAAGCTTCTTAAAACAAAAAACTATAAAGAATAGAGTTATTTGAAACAAGACACTCAGAGAATAGAGAATCAAAATCCTACTCAAGCATGAAAATGATCAAAAATAAATATAAAATAATACTATCCGATGTATTTTTAGTATAAAAATATTTGTTTCACAAAATATGACCTATAAGTTGTAAGATTGAGTGTTTTTTAACTACAGAATCAAACATTATAAATTGCATAAATTAAAGTTAAGCAAATGCTTTTATTTCATATCGTATTGTATAGAATATACAGAATATCTAGTTTATATTTTATTTGCATTTTTGTATCTATGCTCATGCATGTGGAAAATAATCTAACATTGAATTTTAATCTTCAAGTTTTTAACAAATGGATAAAACGATGAATATATCATTAATATTTATACATAATATTTACATAAACTATAATAGCGATCACTAAAATGGTAATATCATAACATTGTGTCAATTATTTGCTTGATATTCATACACAAATTTAAATGATAAGAAATTTTTTGTTCAACGAAAAAACACGTTCAAATAAGCAAACAACTAATATTCAAAGTTATTATATTCCATAGAAAATAATTTTTATCAGCTCTAGAATATAATTTTTAAAAAGTTTCAAAGTTTTCATTATACGCGAGTGCTTTAAGATTATTTTTAGACTTTGAAAAAATCCATTCGCTTCTACTTAAAAAAAGCAAAATAAAGTAAATTTCTTATCTCTTTCTCTTATCAAAAAAACTTTAATGTTTTCTTGTTAATTCAAAACATTTAGAATTTCTTTTTAAAAATATTCGTAAAATAATTCATTTAAATTAAAACATTTTACGGTACATTTATGGTAATAATAAATATTTTTCTAAATGTAATTCAAAATCTTGTTTGTTTTATTCTCTAACATTTTGTGCGATTATTTTAGCTGTCAGTGTTTAAAAACAAATAATTTCATTTAAATCATCTTAGTTTAGCATAATTTTCTTAACGAAGATCGCACGCAATAATATCCTTTTACTTGGAAATGGAATTTTTTGCAGAATTTACGTCTAACGTAAATAACGTGTTAGTTTAAAATATAAATTGCGTGATTCTAAACGAAATGAATGTTTAAAATAAATTTATGCGTCAAAAAATTCGGACACACATAAAGTAGAGATGAGTTATTACTGGATAGTTTGATCAGACATTGAATTGAACGGCTATGAAATATTTCATAAATATGTAACTATTATATAAAAAAGCTGTCAAAATCGAAACTATGTATTTATTTGACTTCGCATTTAATCTTATTTTAGACATTTTTATGTTATATTGATTCTTTTTAAATATAATAAAATCTTTATTAATGCTTTAATAGGATTAAATTTTTAATCTTTTTACATCATTTATTATTAATAGAAAAATCACGAACAATATTTTTAAGTATATGTTTGTGAATTTTCCTGACTTTAGCTTACTTTGTTCAAAAGAGCTATTGGATTTGACATGAAGGTCCGTATGTCCTAAATGTCTTATAATTAATAAGGGTTTTTATCTTTATGTTTATAAAGGGCTTTTACTTTTCTTTATTTTTATTAAGGTATTTCTGAATAAGGCCTAACAATTGGCTTAGAATGGTAAAAATAGGATTAAAATAAGCTTTAAATTAAAATTTCTGAGGAAAATAACATTGTTTAACCTATTTGGCGTAATATATTGGCGGCACGCCAACTAGTGATTGAAAATTTAGTTCCATTACCGTGGAACGGTAGTGGAATTGAGATTTGTCCCGGTAATGGTACGGTAA
>JAQGAW010000317.1:0-32920 GCA_034698025.1 Phthiracarus crinitus
AAAGTTAAGATTCTTGTCCGAGTTAAGGTTAAAGGTTAAAGAAAATCTTTAACTTTTAACCGATGATCATCTCTAATATAGAGTTTAAACTGATATTTTACAATTAACTTATTGCTAATAAAATTTAATCAAAACCACTCAATTATTTTTAAAATAATTGTACAAAATTCTATTTTTTTAGAAAAAATATAAGTTAATCATTATAGGAATTCAGTTAAGTTTTATGACGATGTTCTGCCAATAGATATCTATATGGTTCAAAACTTCGCTTTATTTGATTTTATTCAAAAACCGAAAAAGTTTAATACTAATCTACAATAAGTCTGATTTGTGGCGACACAAGCGATGGTTTAAGTTTAGTAAGTTTAAGTTAGTTTGGTAGTCGATTAGCGATTGTTTAGGCAGTGATTTTAGTATTCATTATTTGACTTTCATTCTTACGTTTATAATTCATAACTAGAGAATCAAAATAATAGCATTTATGGCATATAAAAATTGTGCTATAAATAGCATTTATAAATTTTAAAAATTACCATAATTTAACTTAAAATCAATTTTCCATTATTTTAGCAATTTTTTAACTTTGTCTTAAGTAAAAAAATTTTAAAACTTAAAAGAAAATATATTGCTTGATAGTAATATTAAATAGCTTGATAATAAAAAATTAAGGGAGGGTAACAAAAACTCGTCAGATTTAATCGAAAAATTTTCTGTTTTAGGATAAAATAGCATTTATAAATTAAGCTAAAACGACACAATAGTATGTGATTCGTGTACATATATTTTGTAGGCATAGAAACATTCTCATTATTCAGTCTGAAAAAACGTTTAGAATAATGAATTTTGACAAATATGGTTTGCGACTTGTGATTGTAATTGAGTAAACTTTGTAGATTTTTTGGATTTACCAATATCTATAACCAGCATGTCCAAAGGTCTGATGGTCTAGGGGGTGTCCTTTCGACTTTTCTCAAAATTTAAGGGGGGTCAAACTTACCGGATTTAGCGGACAATATTTTTGCCTTCGGCCCAAAATTTTTTTTCTAAAAATTTTTTTTTAAATTTTTCCCGACGAAAGCCTAAACCACGCCCCCATGAAAAACACAACGAATTTATACTATAATTTTTTGAAAATTTGACAAAAATTTAAGAGGGTCCCATAAACTCATCTGATTTGATGGACAATTTTTTTACTATATGACAAAAAAATTTTCAAATTTTCAATTTTTTTGTCCTCGAAATCTCAAAATTTGAGTTTGGGTCAACTTTGTCAACTTTTTCAAACCCACCATAGACCCCCCTTTGGATATCCTGTCGATAACGTAATCAATTTTTAGTTGACACCGAATAACTAGAGATTTTTTATCATTCTTAGTTATCTGACATCATTAAACTGATCACTATTTATGAAAATTGGCTCCTAATTTAATTTTTTTTGTAATTTAAATCTTATAAAAAGGTGATTTTATTTTAAAATTTCATTAATATCAATGCTTTATTTAAGTATAAAGTAAATTAAATGAGACTTTTTCGGTTATAGTAGTAAGTGTGGACACCTCTAGTGGTGACATCTGATGATTTATTACATTTAAACTTTTTGATTTACAAAAATAATTACATTTAACACCAAAAATATGTATAAAATATAAATACTACTTTACTTTAATATGGTTAGTCGTACCAAAACCAAAAATGCCTAAAATAGTAACAAATTATGGTTTAATTTATAATAATCATAATTACCATTGAATTGCATTAAAACTAATGCTGTTGGCATAGCAATAGCAGCTAAGCTATCAACGGTGGCCACACTTACAACTATAACCCTTTTTTCCTATACAGTACAGTATCTTTGAATGGCTACAACTTTTAAACCATACTAGATATCCCAATAGTATTTTCTCTGAAATATAGCTAATATGTACATAAATATCGTGCAATTCTACTATTCATTATAATATTGTTAAGACCAGTGATGGCCATGCTCGGCGCTCATGCTCACGCTCGGCAAAAAATTGATGCTAAACGCTCGAGCTCACGCTCAGTAAAATCGAAACGCTCGACGCTCACTTTCTTAACGCGCTCGAGCACTGAGCGTAGACAGAGCGTCAAATTGTGAGAAATCTCTACAAAAAAATTTTAGTTAAATTAATTTGACATTAATTATATATATTTAATTTGACAAATAAATATATAAATAACATATTCCGAATTTAAAAAATTATTTTTATAGACTTTAAAATGATTTTATTTAAGTATGTTTCGTGCTATTTATACCATAGCAAAATTTTGAAATTTAACTAAACTATTTTCTAAAAATATTTTAAACCGACGCTCGGACCGCCAGCTCGCGCTCACAAGTCGACGTTCAGCGCTCGTGCTCACGATCGTTAAAAATACAACGCTCGACGCTAACGCTCGAGCGTTGCCCATCACTGGTTTAGACGATAAAGGGAAACCATTTTGTTTGAAAACAAGAAACTTATAATTTTAAAAAATTATTGTTTTGTTATGCCATTACATTCTTTTAAACGTGATTTTTTCGTAAATTAATACATACTGTTTTATATTTGATAATATAATACCAAATTATTATCTAAAGATGTTTCAAATATTTATTTAAATCAATTTAAATGAATTTAAATGGTTAATCATTTTTAATTTATATTATATATCATAATTATATACAAAATTATTATATTAACGCGAATTAAATTTTTGTTTTGATTTGATTTGATTTGATTAGAGTCGAGATCATAATACTGGAAGTAATAATATGCAGAATAAGGCAAATATGAGGAATAATAAGTCTCAGTCAAACGGTAGTGTCAACAACTCAAACGCCGCTAATAGTAATGTGTCGAAACAGGTATTTAAATGCCAAATCCATTTGCCTATTAATTGTTGTTCGCTTATTATTATTATTTTATTATTATTCGTTTATTTTTTGGTTAATAAGTGTTTCATAAAGTACTATGTAATATCCATTCAAAATATTTGGCACATCTATTTCTCGTGGGATTATTAAATGTTTTGTTGTTGTTGTTGTCGTCGTTGTGTTTGTTTGCCATTTTTGATTCGCCTTGTATTTTCAATATTTTTCGTTTTTTAAGTAGAAATTGAGCGATTTATATGAGTTATACGCAAGTAAAAAGTAGACAGTTTTCGATTTATAACGCACTCAAAAAGTTATGATTTGCGAACAAAGAGTAGTTGTTATTATTTTATGTTTTTCTCTTATTTTATAGTTTTTTTGTATTCGACTTGTTTTTAATCCCAAATTTTTTTTGTTTGAATTGTTTAAATTATATTAAAATTCAGGGAATCTCTCTCTCTCTCTCTCTCTCTCTCTCTCTCTCTCTCTCTCTCTCTCTCTCTCTCTCTCGCACTTTATTAAAATCTCTAATTCAAAACTGACGCGTAAACGTAATACGAAATAAATGTTCAGTAATCTCTTTATTGAAAACTGGTGTTGAAATAGAAAGAAAATTGATTTTTTATTAGTTGTAAGGGTTGTGATCGACGTATATATATATTTACGTAAGCATATACTACAAGTGTGTTTTTAAATCTTCTGTTTTAGAGAGTAATGACGCAAAATTAAAGCTCCGTTTGAACTTATCTGAACTCATATTATTATTTTATTTATTGCCACTTTTTCTGAAAATTTTTAAACATTGATTCCGTTTTTTCTATTATTTTATTTCTTCTATATTTATTTTTATCATTTAGTAAATTATTTTTCAAAATCTATCAAGATTTCTAAATAATTCCAATTAAACTATCAAATTCTATTCAATTCAATTCAATTCAATCTGTTTTCATTGTTTCGCTTGACATTAATCGTGTTCGGCATGTTTTCTATTAGTATTTTGTTTTTTAGTTTTATTCCGTTTAACTCAAAATATAATAGCATTATTGCGAGGATTTATAAGATCAGTTGTGTTTGTTTTTTGTTTATTGAAAAAGAAAAAAAACATGATTTCACTTATACTTCTAACTGAATATTTTCTGTTTCTCCGTTAGACTGGAAAGAGTTTAAGCTATAACGGGAAAGCGTTGGGCAATCGGCTCACAAATTCTTCAGGAATGGTCACAACCAATTCGGCGTCACTCGTCAATCAAGCGGCAGCAGCTATGATACACCCGTACATGAACGCCAGATTACAGGGTATTCAAGCGTCAACAGCGTGTATGAATGTTAACCCCTATTTGAGATATAATCCTGCATTCGCTGCTGCGGCCGCCACTGCTATTAATCCTTACGCAGGATATCCACAGCCATCAGTGAATTCGGTAAAGAAAACTCGTCTATTATTTATTTTTTTTGTGTTTGTGTTGTATTGTTTGGTTTTTGGTGTTTTTGTCCATAACAATCATTTTTTTATCCGTTGACACTTAATTAGTATTAACCGTTTGTTTCGCAATGTGTTTGGTGTGTCACAGAAAAAATGCAATAGCATTGAGCGTTAAGTTTGCTAATGAACCGAACTTTTTTTAGTTCACACACTAATATCTAAGTCAGTGAAGATGACAGTCGTAAGAGTAACTCTGCCCCGTTTTGTTATTGTATTTTGTTTGTGCACTCTTTCGCCGACAAAACAATTCTGTACGCAAAAGCGTTCTCTGTTTCTGAGCTGCGAAAAAATATTTCTTATCCCAATTTCTTTTTCTTTCCGTTTAACTGATAAACATTCATGATATTATCGGTATTTTTCTCGCTCTCTTTCTAGTGTTACAGATTTATCGCTGCTCTCAATAATTTTCAAATTATCTCGAAAAAGTTTTAACTTCGAGCAAATTTATGTATGCGTTTTATTTTCTTCGGGAGAGAGTATAAAGTTTTTATGTGTATACAAATTATGAAGTTTTGTTTTATCGCGCGAACGCACTCACATCACGCTTTTGTCATACGTAGAGATGGCAATGGCTTTTACTTATCGCATCTTAGAATCTTTCTTTAGTCTCGTATGAATTTTAACTACATTTGCCAGTTATTATACTGCGTTAGTGTTTTTTTTAAGTGTGTGTGCATTGAAGACTCGCGTGAGCCTAAAATTACGGTATAAAGCGAGTGTTTAGACGGTTTGCGAAATTCACATATTGTATGAGATTTTCCATGTTTTAATGTTTTTTCCTATGATTTGGGGATTTTGTTTCGATATTTTTACTTGAGTTTTAAATATTTAAATATCTGTTTATGTTTTTCTCTGATAAGCGTTTTCCACGCATATAATCACAAATACTATTGTGATTTTTTTTCGCTAAAAAATTTACGATCATTTTTGTGATATAACGCGTTAAATATTTTATACGATAAAATATGTTTTTTATTCGCTTTATTATATCGCAAACCGTATTTCAAAAGTAATAAATATTTGAAAATTTTGATTCTTATGCGCACTAGTATTGTGAACGGTATTGAGTTTTAAACTTCTCAAATTTATAGTAAACACACGGAGAGAGAGAGCGAGAAAAAAATCGGTTTTTCGTCGCACTCATATGCTTAGTGAACAGATGTAGGGTTAGTGACGGCCTTCCCTACAACAGAGTTAGTGTGTATATCATGATAGCGTACAGTGTGTACTGTAGTGTGTGTATGCATACTGTATACAGCTATATGCTATATGTTATACGGTTTCCAATAGTAATATTCGGTGCGTGTGTACACTGGCAGTAATAGCAGCACACATAGGCGTTCCATTCGTCACTCATTTTGTGTTGTGTGCTCTGCAATGGATGGTAACTTTAACTTTCCCTTTTATTATCATTATTTTTATATTTCATTTTTGTTGTTTTCTCTCTCCGTTTTTTTCTAAAGTTTTTTATTTTGCCGATTAAAAACCGATTCGGCATATATTTATATATATATAAATAATATAAATATTTATTAATTGTTGTTTGGAATTATTGTTATTAAGAAAAATATTTACCAAGTTTTATACAAATCAGTGATTTATATATACTTTGTGATACACCGCACACACACACAGCACAGCATATAACTGTTGAGAAAATTTGTTCGTTCATAAGTGAGTTTTTTTCAATTAGATAACACACCACTGTTTGTTTTTAGTCATATTTCTGTGCTAATATTCGTATTAATGAACAATCAGCGCATAAGCGGCGATATTATTATTATTGTATATATATCTAAGCATGAAAAACATCAGTGTGAAGAGATTACCACGATTTCGACTCAATGTGCGTAATTATTATGTATTATTTTTAGGTTTTTTTGTCGAAACCAAGTTTGACATACAGTACAGTATTAACCATTTTAAGCGATAACACTCGCACTCATACGCACGGGTTTTAGTGTGCGCTTCAAAAAATTAAACTGTTTTAAGAATTATATTCATTTTTATTTATTGATTTTTCGGCCAAATTTTTTTGTTGTGTTGACATTTTAAGTCGTTATTGGTTTGTCGTCGAATTGCTGGAAGTGTGTGTTTGTTTTAACGTTGAACGATAAATCCTTTGATTTTTTTCTGTTGACACTATTTAATATAATATAAGCTATTCGTATCGACTCTCGTGTGAGAAATGTTATTTAATTGTATGATTAAAGTATTATTTGATTCTGTCTCGCAATAGTCTGCGCGAAATTTCGGATTTTAGATCTGGTTTTTGATTTTTTTAATATAAAAATAGTGTTTGAAAACTATTTTGTGATATGATTTCTACTATCGAATCATGGCTTTCAGTGTTATCTGTTCCACTGACATGTACGCGACATTTCGCTATTATATGTTGTTTTTGTCTCTCATTGGCTGTTATTATAATGTTTCCCATTTTTCGGTACTGAAAGTGTCAAAAACGACTGCAAATCTGAACTAAAAATGTGTTACCAATTTTTATCGAAACACTTACTTTGACAAAATTAATTGTGTTATAATAATTTACTATACCAGCCATAATAAAAGCTTCTCTACTGATTAAATTATTTTTGTTTATTCATTTAAGTAAATTTTCAAGCAATTATGTGCATTTAATTATCAGTCGAATTAGCGGGTGTTTTAACTAAGTTTTTATTAAAACAAATTTGAATACGTTTTAATTCAAATGGGTATTAAAATGATGCGTTTCTATTTTAAAACCAAGTAGTTTTATTAAGATAAGGGGAATTTATTAAATTTAAAGAGAATAATCATAAAAAAGCAGGAAAAGAAATACCGTATTTAATTTTATGTCTGTATAAATTTGAGATATGATAATAAGTGATTTGTGCTCATGATTTGTCTGATTGGCCGACCATTCAAAGGAATTACTTTTAATGTAAAATATCCCATCGATAATACGACTTCTTTCTGTAACACACGATCAGATTTGTGTTTGAATTTAATCTACGAATTCGTTGAATTAAAATTGGGCAGAAAAACCATGACTTTCGCTGAATATTTCCCAAAAAGAGAGCTTAATTTTTGAGTTTTAAAAGATTTTTTGAGCGCAATAACATCTTAAAACTCGAGTTTAAAATTTAATTATCGTTCGGCAAGCAGTGCTTGAGCTCATGTCAATCGCTATTTTATTGATAGAATGTTTTCTTTTTATCTGGAAATATGAATCAATGATTAACATATTTTATAAAAATAATTATATATATAAATATTATATATAAGGTTATTATTTATTAAATTATTCGTTTTATTTCTGTTTCGCTCATGATTATCGGCTCAACTTCGAGAAATGTCAATTCAGTTTATTTACACAGAGAAAAACACTATTTATATTTATAATCGAAATGTTAGGATAGTTCCGCGCGACATAACTAATTCCGACTACACTTTTCTTTTGCCACACTATATTCCTTTTGTATAATTCATTTGCCACTATTAACAGAAAGTGCAATTAATTTTATGGATATGGCAATAAAAGTTGGTGTGTATACTGTTTTTGTATGCGTGTGTATAAGCAAAGTAATTTATACACTATTTAATAGTTAACTATATTCGATATTAGTCGAAATTTTTTCAGTGTGTGACAAAGCTAGAGAGGGATAAACTGAGAGGAAAAAAGTTGAATAACTTCGTATTATTGCGAAAGTAATTTATTTAAAGAATTGCGTGTAGTCTTTCTTTTTATTAAATCGTTATTAAATTTTAAGATATTTTGTCCGAACAATGAAGAGATGTATGCGCTTATAGACGATTTTACTGTACAGAACACCGAGTTTAGTGAGCTTTCATTATAAGATAATGAAATAATAATAATAATATAATATTAATACTCGCTTTATTATTATCATCTGTAATGGTTTACGAATTTCGTATAGTTTTTATTAATGCATATTTTGTTATTATTTATATGAGAAAACTATTACTGTGTAGTGTATAGAAAATTTTTCGGTTTTATTTGTTAAGTTTTGTGGAGTATTATTTATTGAGCGATGTTTTTAATAAATTTTCTTTTAGATAGAAATGCCTAAAATAGAAAACAATTGCGAAAATAGTTTTCGTTTAAGCGGTTCAAAGTCCGCCGAATTAATGATTTAATGCGTATGTTATTTGTCTTTTCTTTCTATCTTTTCCTTTGCGTACACTTTTTGTTTTGTCGTTTCTGGCACTAGTATTATAGCTTAATAATAAATATTTTTAAAATAATAGTTTATTTAAATCAATTTTCTATTTTCTCGTAGAGATTATTGAGCTGTTTGTATATTCTATTGTTGTGTATCATTGAATTTTTAAATTGATTACTTTTATTTCATTCATACATTGCAATACAAGGTATTTTGTATAATTAATATTTTTTAATGTTTCTATTATTTGTTTTGATTTTAGTAATTAATATTTCAAACCTACAAAATACGTGATATATATTATATACAGTACCGTATATACTGGAAATAATAACGTTAATAGCGATTCTTATACCCTATTTTGTTTGTAATGGTTAACCGCAAACGTTTGTCAGTCACGCAGCTATGATTTTTTAGCAACAATACGTATTATACTTCTCTTATTCCAACTCTTTCGTTACTCATGTTAGACTTGAATTAATAATTAATGATGAGAATAAACTCGTTTATTCTGAGCTTGAGCTTAAGCTCTAAAACATAGATGAATTGAGCTTGAGCTTACTTAAAAGCTTTGAGCTTACATTGAAGTGAAAATTTTCTGTATAATCGAATTTTAAAATTAATTTACATTAACTAAAAAATCATTTGAGAGTTTACCTAATTATTATGTTTTTTCAAAAAAAATTATTTCTTTAAAAACAATCAATTCTTACGTAATTATATAATATATAAAGCAATATGAGTTGAGGATTACACAAAAATTATAAAACATAAGCTCTACTTAAGCTCATTAAGTTCAACAGCACAATCTTCAAAAGGTTTATTGGGCTTAGCATTGAGCCTGAGCTATCTTAAGCTGGTCTTAGCTTGAGCTTATTCTCATCACTATTAGTAATATCGTTACAGTAGTAATTAATATAATGTAGAATCGTTTATGTCCAGTATTTATGTGGAAAACTTTTTTTCTGAAAAATTTCTAATTATATGTGTTTAAGTTTTAAACCGTTTTCGTGATTTTAATCTATATTTGTTGGTTTTTGCTAAGAAAATGTCTGCGAATTGAAAATAAATATGGTTTAATCGGTTATTCTAATTTAGTCTATTTGACAGTTGTGTCATACGAGCTGTTTTGTTGAATTTTGTTTAAAGCCTATGATTGCGTTTCGCTTTTATCCTAATTACAAATCTGTGTGATTATTGTGGTCACAAATTTAATTAGAAAAACATGCTGGTTATGGTTATGTAATATATAACTTAGCTTTTATACTGTATAATATATGTTGTATAATATATTTATATACAGTATATATTTAAGCGATCCATTGATTGCGCGAGATTTTCACTATTTGATCGTTACTTTACTAATAGATGGCAATTTTGAGATTTTATTTTTATTAATGAAAATCTAGTTTATTAAAACAAATTGAAGGAATGTTATATGATTTCATAAGTTAGTCATTCACCCATTTCTGTGTCTTCTTTACGTTCTCGAAATTAGATGTTTGATTACTATTTTTTTCTCTCTTCTCTGTTGAAACCCTTTTCATACTTAAATTATCGTGAAACTGGTTTTTATATGATTAATTTATATATTATTGCCGTATCAATAATATATTAAACATTATAGTTCATTATTAATATTTTTATTATCGTAAGAATAATTTTACGTATTTTTAAATAATACGGTATAATGCATTATTTACTGTATATTTTAAAACATTTTAAAGCTTTACAGTATTTGCTATGTTTGTTTGTGTCTGCGTATTGTATGTGTTGTGCTAATAATGAACCCCAAAATGTTGGCTTTTATTTTAACTAATTTCTAAATTTTCTAGCGAAGTGTACGGTATGTGCGTATATATCGTATATAGTTTTTGCTCTCTGCTTCTCGCAAATAATTGATGCGAGACGTGCGCAAAAATATATTGATAAAAAATTGTTAATCGCTTTTAACTCTCGATTAAATGAGCTATAAATTTCCTTTGTTTAGCGCGCACACACTTTTTTATGCATAGGAAAAATGAATTTTTTGTGTGTGCGATAGAAAAATATGGGGTTTTTATACTTATTAGAGTTAACACCCTTTTTTGGTGTTTTGTTAAGTACGGGAAACATCTTTATGATACGAGTATTATGTACTGTCGAGAGAAAATTAGTGCACAGACACACATATGCACACATTTTTTTCAAATATTTTCCTAATGGAGTGAAGAAAATTATTATTAAGCTTATATTTTTTAAATCTTTAGTTTATGGCTGAGGCTCACCCTTCAAACTGTTATGTGTATTGAGAATTGCGATATAATTGACAGATATATTCTTGAAATAGCAATATAGCATAATATAGCCTAATATAGCCTTGGTATTGATATTTTCAAATAATATTTATTATACATCATAGTTTCACTAATCTTTAAATACTGTTCAGAGATTTATCGCCACACAGAACGTTGTTCAGCCTTTCGGACATATTTAGTGTGTTTCTATCCGTACGTTGTATTTTGTACATCAAACTATAAATAAAGTTGAGATAAATTCGGAATTTATTACGTTAGCGATTTGAACCTTACACTTGTTATTTTTAAATCTAGTGCCCAATCTATTTCGCGATACTATTGTTAAACTATTAAAATTAATCCGTCTCTTTGTTAATCAAACCGATTGACCATTGATTATATTTCGTTTGAATTTATTTGAGATAAAATAATTTAATTTTTTGCGTTTACGGTAAATCCAATTGTTTTTATTCTTTGAGTTTGAATGTATAAATTAAATAAGTGTGTAGTAGTGAGCAGTTTGATTGCTCGACCACTTGCTCTACAAATTTAATTAGAGCTCAATTTTAATTAAGCGAAATACTGTAGTGAAACCGTATAATTCAAGATTCGCTTTTGAGATCTACTTTTAATATGCTTTTCTTTCGTTACGCACTCGACAATTATCATATTATGCTACAAATTGTTTTTAATTGCAATATAATGAAATATTAATGATAATATTTAATATTATAATAGCACTTAATCTAATTATTCATAGAACGACATTGAAATAGCAATGAAATAATATTTTCGATTACGACTATTGTTTGAAACGCTTAAGTGTATTCTGAATATATTATACGTTTCAATTTGAATCGTTATTCTGGGCTAATATTGTCTATAAAGGCGTTTGAATAACACGAAACGACATAGAGATTTATAAAACACTGCTTTTCCATAATCTTCTTACAGTATTGCTAAATAAAATGGGTGTGATATTATTTCTAACCTTGAGATCGCATCAAAAAATGAACGGTTAAAGCATTAAAAAATGTCAACAGTTGATACGCTTCGCAATATATATATGATTAATAGGTTTTAGTTTGCCAACACATTCACAAAAAACCTTATAAACCTTATACCATATATAAATATATTTATCGGAAATAAGAGAATGTGGTTTGTTTTCGACTAATAATGTCTAGTTTCACATTTGTTTTCAGGGGTATCAGAATTCTCGAATGCCTTCATCGTCGCCAACGGTGTCGACGGCGAGCACTAATGGCTCTCAAACTGCCTCAAATGGTTCCAACTCAGCGTCAAGTTCGGGCTCGAATTCCGGTACCGTATCGTCCGGTGCCGGCACTAGTGGTAACAGGAATGGTAACAATAACGACAATTCAGTGCTCGCCGAACAGCTTAGCAAAACAAATCTGTATATTCGCGGTCTGACGCCAACAACGACCGATAAAGATTTATACTCTCTATGTTCTCCGTAAGTGTTCGTAACGTAGAAACTAGTGATTGAAAATTTAGTTCCATTTCCGTAGAAATGGCAATCGAATTGGAGATTAACTCCGATAATGGAATTATATTAGTTTTTGTTTGTTCGCAGTAATGGTTTTGTTTTATTTATTTTCAAAAATTATAATTAGAAAAATCTTCTATAATTTTATCGCAAGAAAAATTTTATGAGATCAAAATTATTGTTTAATACGAAATCGATATGTTTCAGGGGATTATCGCATCCTTTCGATTCTTAAAATATTAAAATTCATTTCTGATTCAAACTGAGTTTCGAGCAATGCTAATAATTTTTAATAATGGATATGGTTATGAGTGGAACGGTAGTGGAATTGACAAAACTCACGGTAATGGAACGTTAGTGGAATTTGTAATAACTATTTTGCAGTTTAGTGGAATGGAATGGTAGTGGAAAATGAAATATTTTCAATCACTAGTAGAAACCAATGTATTATTTTTTGCCACTCATTTCTCACTGTGTTTATTGCCTTTTATTATACTGTTTTCTCATATTAATCGCAATAAAATATATAATAAATTATTAATTAAAATATGATTTGCAAGTTTTTAAAATTATCTCCTCATCAGTGCTTAATTGATACATAGAATGTTAAATTTGTGTGTTAATATCGCAAAACTTGTATGGATTTATATGTATTTTTAACGCTGATTTTGTTTTTTGTTTCTTCTTTCACGATTTTAGATATGGTACTATTATATCAACTAAAGCTATTCTAGACAAGAATACTAATAAATGCAAAGGTTAGCCTTGAAGTTTGAATTTATTTTTCTTTTTATATTTATATTTAATTAAAGACTTGACGTAACACTTACTTCTATTGAAAAATATAAATAATATATATAATGCTGTAAAAGATCGACACAAGAAGTTTTTGCAGATGAATTTCTCTCTCTCTCTCTCTCTCTCTCTCTCTCTCTCTCTCTCTCTCTCTCTCTCTCTCTCTCTCTCTCCTCTCTCTCTCTCTCTTCACAGGAAAAATATTTACTGTAGCATTAAAGAGAAATTTATATTTTGAAATATATTATAGGGTATGGCTTTGTTGACTTCGAATCTCCAATTGCCGCTGAAAACGCTGTCAAGAATCTTCAGGCTCAAGGAGTTCAGGCACAGATGGCTAAGGTTTGAGACTAAACCCTCTTTTACATAAGCGTGAAGTTTTTTCTATTCATTTTTATTTATATTAACGCACACATATTAGGTTTTATTTTTAAAAGATTTTAAGTAATTGTGAATTGGAATATTGTGATTGTTTGAGTATTGAAACACTATATCGCACACTATTTAGTATTAAAAGAAATATAGACATTATATACATATTCACTGAGGGATAAAAAACTATTTCGAAACCATAACCTATAGATTGTGACTTTGAAATATTTGTTTTTGTATGCATATATTATTTTTTTCAAAATTTACCATAAATATACCATTAGAAACAATCGAAAACATCGTCTTTTGTCTCTCGGTTTTGCAAATTTTTTTTATTTATTATACCACTTTTAAAAAATGTGTGACCGAAACGTAACATTCAGTTTACGTGTGATTGTTGTTATCTGTGATATGTGTTTGTGTTTTGTGTCTAAATCTTATTTAAACTTAAAAGTAAGCAAACAAAAAAATGTTTAAAAGCAGTTTTTATTTATTCTGTCTATTTTTCTCTTCAAATTTTCTTTTCCCGACTTTTACAGTGCACAGACACCAATCGGAACAAAATTGCTTCCCCCGCTACAAACAAATTGGTGAGGCATTAATCCTTTACAAAAAACTTTTTAAAAAGTCTTACGTAACTATATATAAAATTATTTAATTTATTGTTACTATACTACTACTAAAAAACCAATGTGTTGTTATAATCTCTTTTTTTCTCTTTGAGCTCTAATGTTTTTTTAATACTTTTTTCGTATATTTTATAATGTATTTTTTATTCGTTAATTTTAAAAGCTCTTCTTTGCTGCGAAATTAATTTACGTTTTGATTTTTATCATTTTTTATTATTACTTTATTTTTTATTGTTCTGGTGATAGCTTTTCCGAACTGCTTTTGCACTTCTATTAATACTAATTATTTTTTGGTACACATTGCATGAAATTTGGAGATTTTTTTATTTTAATAGGTTAAGTTTAATAATTAATTTTAATTATTATAAGCTAATTTATAATATTTTCAACATCAAGTGTTCTTATGTCGAATTAAACAATATCTGATATTATTTTAAATCATAAAATACTCATAATTATTGTGTATCGTATACTGGAATTTGGCGGATATCTATTTCTTTAATGAACTGTTAAAAAATTATAATACTATTCTTTGGCATTATTAGGATCATTTAAATAATTTATGCCCAAAATATTTGGCGTACGCTTACGAATCGGTAATGTTTTTCCAAAAGAAAATCAAACATTTCTCTGTACGTCATGTTGAAATCATGACATTTATTAGCGAAACCTTATTTCTTTTAATTTCCTTTCGAAACATACGCAGCACAGGAAAAAACAAATAAAAATTAGCAAATAAAAAAGATTTAAAATAGCAAATTAAAAAAAGAAAGCATTTTACGTGCCATTAAAGCGCAATAGTCATTAGCATTAATTAACAAACGATTACCGGTGTATAAGTTAAAAAACTGGCGAAACGTAAAGAACGAATTATTGATTCAAACAAGCAGTTGGGAATTTTTCTAATGGCTTTAATTATCTTTATTCTACGCTAAAATAACTGAAATGGAATAACTGTGCCATTAGTTTTGATATATACCGTTAATTTAACCAGAAAAAAATTGCCGATATTTTCATTTTGTTTTCTACAAATTTTTAGATAAAAATTGTATATAAGTTTATAGCAAATATATTTCATTTATTCTACTCATACGTGCAAAAATAAATTTATGCAATTAAATGCGATGCAAATAAATTATCGGGAAAACAAAACAAAAGCGAGGATTAATTCATGTGGAAATGTGTGTGTTTTGGGAAAATGTTTTATTTTAAAACAGTGAAACAAAATTGATAATCATTTAGTAATATAAAGTATTTGGTGAGTATATTGTTTCGTGAAAAACAAAGAACACCTGATGTTTTCTTGCGATGAGTTAGAGACCCAATAATATATATTAGTTAATCTTTTGAAAATAACAGTTAAACAGTACATTATAAATTGCTTTGACTGCTAGTCTTATATTATTAATTCTCTTTTTCTCGCGACGGGATATTGGATAAGAACTCTGCGGACAAAATATTCAATTAACTAAAATGATATCTTACTAAGCGATTTATATTGTATACACAGTATATATTATATAAGTCTTATATTCCTTACACACACGAGTTATCAAAGAAAAAAATAAACATTCATTTTTTGTTTCTCTCGATTCTCTTATTCATTACTTTCTTTTAGCAACAAGAACAGGATCCAACAAATCTTTACATCGCAAATCTTCCTTCATATATGACAGAGAATGACTTGGAATCAATGCTCGCGCCGTACGGCACAGTTATCTCAACCAGAATATTAAGAGATGCTAATATGCAACCGCGAGGAGTTGGCTTTGCGAGGTATTTGTTGTTCGCTGCCATCGTATTTCCAAAGGCTTTAATTTGCTTTATAATCGCGTTTTGTTGGTGCTTAAAGTTTTTCACTGTTTTCCCGTTTTTTTGTGTTACTTTATTAATCCTTTTGTATATTTAACATTTCTTCTATTTTTTCTTTTCATTGCGCGTTAGAATGGAGAGCAAAGAGAAATGCGAATCTATTATCGCTATGTTTAATGGAAAACTATTGCCCACTTGTAAGGAGGCTCTTCTCGTGAAGTTTGCCGATGGGGGCAATAAAAAGAAGAATCCGTTTAAGGGTCAGGACGCGAGATGGAGAGATGGAGATGTATGCCTAACGGTTTATATAAACCAATACCTTTTATCTTTTTTGTTGTTACATAATTTCACGTTTTGCTCGACTAAAGCTGTGATCAATACTGATTGCACGATAGTTTTATCTCAATTACCTGTGTATTCACTTTTATGAGCTTATATTTGTGCTTTATTGCCCTATTTTTCCATCGATATCCCAACAGTTTTGCTTTATTCGTATTGAAAGGGTGTCAGTCAGTTATTTGTGGTTTTTTACGACTGTTTTATGTTTACAAACATTTCGAGTTTAATGCGCACGATTTATACATGTTTTAATTAATTCTAAATGATATCATGACTATAAATTCCAGTCATTAAAATTACTGCGATTCAAATCAGTTTGTTTTGAAACTTTTAAAATAAATATTTAAACGCATTAATTGATATTTTTTAATTCAAATTATTTTGTTGATATTACTTGTTATTTAAATATTTGATGTTTTAATCGAATAATTAATTAAATATACCGTAATAATTAATTTTTAAATAATTTTAAGGTTTGTATAACACGTATTAATTAATGCCATTTATGTGTATGAATGAATATAACATTAGATTACATTATGTGATGTTTTTATATTTATGAAAATCAATGAATAATTGTTTAGCCTCTACCGATCGCATACGATTCGTCGAGTCTGTCGCAAAACGGTGTGACCGCTCAGTTAATGCCGTCAGCGATGAGCTCATACCAAAGAACATATTCCACTCCAGTGTCGGCCACATATCCGGCTGCACTGCAAACCAGTCCATGGATGCATCCTCAGGCTACCACTCAATACATCGTGCAGCCGCACGCTATGGCTCAAATGATTCCATCTGGTCTCGATCCGAACACCACATTACACTTCAGCACTTTGATGCCGCAATTGACCGCACAGATGTCGCAGATTCAACTGTCTGGTGTTTCCGGAGCTTCGGTAACCATATATTGTTTTCGTTTGATTCTAGAATAGTAATCATTTACGCAATCGTTTTTTATTACTTAATAGTACGTCACTGGTAATCCACATGCTTATGGAGTTGGATATACACCACAGTTGATACAAACTGTTCCGATGGGAGACGTATGTAAAGCTTTATGTCTAAATATTATTATCAAATGCTTGTTTTACGCGTTTATTTTATTGCGCTTTCGGCGGCGCCTAATATTTTAGCCATACTTCTGTTTTTAGGGCATAAGTAGCTTATTTCTAACGGGTATCGCAATCAATCGCTTAATGATAATCTGTTTATTTCTCTTGATTTGGCGCACAAAATTATTTTATTGCGAAGTGAGGCCATAATATTAAATGTTAATTTAATTTTCAGGATCCATCAAATCCGAATCATTCGGTGAGCAGTGGTAGCGCTTCGGGTGAGGATCAGCAGCACTCGTTTCAAATGTACAATCAATCGAAATGAAGATAATAATGGTGTGATTTTATGCCATTATATCATTTTCATAAAGTATTAAATATTCTTTTTTTTTGTTTCTTTTATTGTTTTAGTTTTAGGCTATTTTTAATTATGAAGACGTTAGAAGATTTTCTTTAGAAGTATTTTCAGTGTGTCATTGACGGCATTGAGTCATTTTTTTATTTTTCTGATCACTGTTTCATCCGATTCACGCGAAGGCATAAGTGTTTGCAATTCGACTTCATTTCATACACACAACACAACACACTTACACACACACGTACATAACACACATTCATTCATTCGATTGTAATTCGTTTACACATTTTTCGCGTTTCTCATCACACCATTCATTTGATTCACTCATTCACACACACATTCGCATCATTTTTAGTGTGAGTGTAGAAAAAAGGAAAATTCATAAACCAATTTTTTTAATTTGGTGGTGTGAGCGAACTTTTTGCATATTAATTATTAACGAAACGCGTTAAGTGTTATCAACACTTTCTTAATACATATATGCTATAATATTTATGTTTCAGGGAGTCTTCATATGGATTAAGAACGATGTAAACTAAATATAGGCACACAAGAAATCGTAGTAAAATAAGTTTATTGAATGGAAAACTGAAATCGTTAAATGAACAATATGTGATATATTTATATATTATTATTTCTCTTTTATTTACAATTTTTCCTAATTTAGGTAAAAACATTTTCTAATTGTATATAATCTATAGGGAATTTTCTGAACTAATAGTATGAAAATCAGTAGGGATTCGGGAGGTAAGGAATTATATTCGGGAACAAAAATCAAAATTCCAGAAGAAATTTTTTTGTTAATAGTTAGAAAAATATCCAGAATATTGGTTGTAAAGAATATATTGTAGAGATTTCGACAATTAAATCGTTTTTCATTATGAAACTTTGTTCCCAAATATTTTAAATTCGGGAAAATAATTTTATTTATTGCTATTGAAAACCTAATTTTTCCCGAAATTTATTCCAATATATAGTTTTCCCGAAAAATTAAATCCCTATTATTAATCTATACCTTCTTTGAAAGCAATAAATTTAGATAAAATCCTTAAATAGGTTTTAGTTGTCTTGATATAAATTATTATTTCGATATATAGAAATCGAGACAACAATAATCTAAATGATTTTTGAGAAATTTTAATTTTATAACTAATATTTAATTAAAAACCGATATTAATGTAAACGAATTTACATGTTTAATTAACAATAGAACATGAAACACATTATTTATAAAACCGCTCTTTCTATCGCATACGATTTCCTAATCTATAATCCTTTATTTACGTTTTCTGAATGCCTTTTAATTTGCCTTAAGGGTGAATGAAGGCTCTCTGAAAAAAATAGCCACAGTATTGTTTGCACTTTTAAATATAGGAAATAAATTCTATTTTGATAATTAATTGATACTGTATGTACTATATGTAAAAGTGCCAATAATTCGCTACAATGAATCAGAATTAAATATCACGGCGTTATTTCAAATAATTAATTAATACGCAAAATGTTCATTTTTTTGAAGCGCATCATCCAATTGCTAAAAACAAAACTTAAAACATTGAAACAAAACTCAAACTCCATTGTATGACTGTGTTCACACAAAAAATCGACAAAAAAATTTTTGAGCCATTATTTGGGCTGTAAATTTGTCAATTATGTGAGCAAATAAAAAGGCCAATAAATTTGCAAAACAAAAAAACAATCGTTTCGTTTCTTTCGTATGCGTGTGTTTAACGTATTCTCGTAATTATTTACTAACGTTTACTTATTTATTTTACTGATACTTAGGTTAATACTAATGGTAGTGGTTTCTGGATATATAAAAACTCCAGTTTTGTTGTTTTTTTGCTAACGCTTTGCTTTGTTCGCACACTAGTCTTTAAAACAAGAAAATCGAGAGATAAACCAGATTTAGCGTTTAAAATCCTTTATTTCGTATTATTAACGATTTTTGTTGGTCTAGTGTGTAACACACTTCCTGTTTGACAAGTTTTTTTAAGAGATTGACTTATTGGACTTAACGAATACGGAATACCTATTGCTATATAATAAAAAATATTTATAGATAGTTTTAGTTAAATATAGATATATATTTTTGTTACTGTTTCAGTAGTTGACACGCAATGCTAATTATACTGCATATATACGCACCTATTTTAAAATTATTATGCAAAGTAATTATACCTTACATATTGAAGTGGTTTTATAGTGTAGTCTTGCCATTAAAATTGTTGATTTAGTTGGCGGTGATATATGGCTTACTGATACCAATGTTTAATCTAAACGGGTCATCGCTAACAGCTAATCTTTATTCGTGTCCGCAAACTCTCATTCAGATTAATTATTTTGATGTTATATTTATATACGGATATTAGTATATTTATAAATGGAAAATGAAGCTATAAATGAACGTTTCTAAACAGGAAACATTGTATTGAAATTATGTTTATGCCCAGCAATATTTAGACCAGTTTATCCGTCAGTTGTATTATTTAGATTAAAAAATAGCGATCATATCTGATATTAGCATCGTTTTTAATTTACTTTTTGCTCAAACTTATTACATTAATTAAGTATAACACATTGAGAACTCATTTTTCTTAGTTAAATGTACAAATTTTTATGTGAGCAAATAAATTAGTTTAAAGCCCCAAACTACGACGAAATCATGTAATAATTGCCAAATCCCGTTATTAATATAAGTAATTGGAGAAAACCCCTTTATTAATATAAAACAATAGACAGACAAATATATGGTCATAACTAAAAGCTCTATTTTTATTACTTTAAATGTGCTAAAAAACTATTTTATTCTAGATGTTACAACTGTGATAAAGGGTTTTCACATTTTTATCATAATAAATAGATCGAACGCTTTTTTAAAAAATTCATACCAAATATTGAACTCTAGTGTTTTTAGTGTTAAATTGAGCTCATTATAGACGTATTTCCTTGTAAATATAATCTTTTAATCAAAACAGTAATTTGTTTCGATATATTTTAATTCTTCGTTATATTGATTATCTCAAAATATCACGATATTTTCTATGTTTATGCATATCTAAATGAAGGTATCAGTTACCATGTAAACTAAAGCTAAAAAAGTTCTAAGTGTCGTCTATCGTGCGATTAACTAGTTTTACTGCTTTTAAAGTATCAATTGATACCACATTTTCCTCAAGTTTAAGAATATCTTAAATAAAGATTTTTGTTTTTGGTATATCAAGAAATTTATAATCCTTTAATACCATAATAACTTATAACTCACATTAACTTATTGAGAGATAACGCATCGTAATTAATAGCTAGATTTTTATAATTACTATACTGTACAGTATATGTTACCAAAACCAAAGAACCAATTAAGCAGATATGGTCACTAAATATAAAATTAATGTTTACAAAAAATTTAGGATCTGTTTCGCGAAATTTTAATTGAGGCGACACTACATTGTGTTGTTTGCCGGCTTTTGATTGTACGCATCACTTCTCAACCTCAATACACGCTATACCTGGCGATCCACTGAACTTGAATTGAGGGCTGCCTTGAACTCGCGTTTTGTTATATGTGTGGCAGTGATTATTGCCAAAAGGATTTTGTTTGTCTTCATTTTATGCCACCAGACAGGCATACGAAACGCAATCACTGGCTGCACGGTTCGCGTATATTAAACGTTAAAAACAAGATATACAGTTCTGTCTGATAAATAGTTTACCAGTGATATTGCGGAATATTGTACGCATACGTATAAAACGGTTATTTATTTAAACTATATTTTGGAAAAAAATTAAATCATTATTGTATTAAAATAATGAGTATCATCATTAGTGTATCGATTTTATTAGCGATGACGGCTCACATTTGTTTTTCGCACAGCTCTTTGAATCCGATGAAACTTTCGCGAAGTAAGTCTAACTGTGATTTTTTTATGATAATTACGCGTTAATATGGAGCTTATCATTAAATTGAACTCTTTTTAATGTGTTTTCAGGAATCCAAGACATATCATATAAAGGTAAATAAATATTGATTGCCGAACATCTCTTTCCATTGATAATATCGAATTTCGGTAAACAAATCTATAAATTAAAGCTTTATTGCTTTTACTTCATTTATGTATTGGTAATACTTTTAAACATTTTTTAAGCGATAGCAGACGGTAAGCAAACCCAATGATTATAATCTCGACGTTTGTTTATTCTCCCCCTTTTCCTGTGTTGACCTTTAAAGAGGAAAGAGCTCTATGACTTGAAAAAAGAAGTAATTTAAGACCATTTAAGATCGCTAACAGAGTGTAACCGGAGACCAATAATCGCTTAAAACTTACTTTAGTTATTTATGTGGATTGTAATAAATGAGACCAATTTTGTGTAGGTTTTTGACGATAAAATGGGGCCCACCTTGTCATGCATTAAGCGATTCTCAATTTATTTCTATGCTTTACGTTCAGCTCATTATTTTTGCGCATTAATTCTATAAGTGATTTCTGTTCAAAATATTTTCATCATTAATTATAGTAATTGATAATAACATGACGCTTAAAGCAAAAACAAAACTTTTATCCACGAAAACAGGATCTCTTTTTACTTATTCGAATAAAAATTCGATGCGACCATTAAGGGATTCGATGACCGAATCGGATTCCATTCAGCAAATGGAGGATTCATTTACGCAATTGATATCAGAGGCGATCACCGATCGCTTAAAATCAAAAATGAAGACCGGTTTGATATATGATTTTGATTTATAAAACACGCACATTAAAAACATGTCTCAAACCAATTGAATAGGCATTCCATCGATGGGTATTCCTCCACTCGACCCATTGGTTTTGGACAGAATACGGTTAGACCCGACCATTGGTGGCGATCCGTACGATATATTGTTGAATGATATAACGATTCACGGCATTTCCGACTTTCAACTCAGAGAATTGAAACCGAAATTAAATGCGCTTAAGTTTCGTTTGGCCATAATGTTGCCAAAGTTGACCGCGAAATGTCATTACTACGCGAACGGTTCAATTTATCAGGTGTTTGATGTGGTCGGTGAGGGGTTCGGCGAACTCGAGTACAGTGACGTGCTTTTGCGAACTCAGGTGAACTTAGCGCTCGAAAATGGCACTTTGCGCGTCACCACAGCTGATCCGCCACTCGTCGACTTTGCCAGAGTTAAAGTGAAATTACGCAAAACTGATGGCAACGCGCAAACATTGAGCGATGGAAATACAAGTAACGTCGCCAGCGAATTGGGACCTTTGCTGTTCTGGATGTTAGCCGATCACGTGGTCGAGGAAATTGATTACTATGTCGCGAAGTTTATCAATAACGCTCTCATACCGTTCAAAGTGAGATTCGATCGTAATTAATAATAATTATTAATTCAATTACTAATTTTTGGTTTGTGTTACGCATATCAGGTCCCGGAAACTTTTAAACCGGTGGTCACGTGGCTCGTCAATCGAAACTCGGTGTCCTCCCAAATCTCTGGTCGATTTTCTCCGCTCAATCTTATTGGTCACTGGTTGGGTGCGATCGCTGGCATTAAACCGCAGGTTATCACCGCTAAAATGGTTTCGTGATTGATTTAATCCCAACGATAATGTGTAACAAACAAAACCAGTAAATCATCAAATCAAATATTACTTGTATTTTTTCAAAGTTTGCTTTTATATTTTTTTAAGAGTATTTTATTCGAATCATTTTTCGTATATTTATTATTTTATTAAACTGTTCAGCTTTAAAATATCTATTTTTATCGATAATAAAACTGTTTGTAAATAAAAAACGAAAAAATATCAATTATTTAATTTTATCAGATGATAATGTTGTAAGTTTTTTGATCATTTTTCAAAATGAGTACTGAGAAAGTAAATTACAATACGACGTAAATTAGTTTTTTTTGTATAGATTTCGTGAACGTCTTCGATTGAAACTTAGTGGCGTACACATCGAACTATCGATGTTTGAATCACGAAAATCTAATAAAGCCTAAAATTAATGTAAGGATAGGTTTAGAGCTTAATTTACTAAAAATGGCTTTATAATATAATTTACAAATTGCATAATTTAATGAAATCAAAATCCAAACTTAATGACTAACAGAAAATTTTCAATCGTAAAACTCGATATTAAAAGTTTATTAACTCTCACTATGATTGTGTAGAATGCGTTACAATGAAACTTAACAATCGTTGGTTCGTCACATACCGTATATTTTGACAATGAAATGTGTGTTTTCTAGTGAAACAATTAAGTTTGCTTTTTATTGCGTTAAAATATTCTAATAATAATAATTAAGTAATCAAAAGCGTTTTCACACGTAAATTCGCATAGAATTTGCTTTTAATTCTACCCAATTATTAGAGCGTTTTATCGATTTTAATGTTTTCTTGTATAATACAGTAACTTATATATAAATTTTGATGTATGTTATAACATGTTATATATTATTTTTATTTTGAATAATACATAATGTTTAAAAAACTGTGTTTAACTTTAACATAATGCTAATAAATTAAGACATCAATTGTTAAACTTTCACGCAAATCGTTGACACAAACAACGATTTAAACTTTGATTAGTGGTTGCGTTTCAGTGCGCGTGTTATCATAACATCCGTATATAAATGCTAATAAACTAATTAATAACAGTCCGATCGCCAAATAACAAAAATTTAAAGCCAAATCGTTTTGATAGTCGACATAAAAGTCGGACGCGATTCCCAATAATAGTACACCGCTTAATAGAGAGTACACGAACAAACTATTGCGTTCAATCATTCTAATACTACATCAATATTTTTTTAATTCATTTATAAATGAGTTGTGAGGCGTTTGAAGTTTAAACTACAATAAAACTAAACTCAGAAATACTGAGATTATGACAATCAGATTTAAACGTTAAAATAACCGATAAGAATACTAGTATCGAATAACTATTGACAGATAACAAACTTCGTGCGATTATTTGTGTTGTCAATAATAAGTATTAGTTATTTGGAGTTATTTTTGTTGTATAAACTGAAATAATATCTATTAACGAACAAATCAGTAATAGTAATAGTAATTGGGTTAACAAAATAAGCAAAACTGGAATCTAACAAATCAATGGCATGTTTGGTTTCACATTTATTGTTGCTGTCAATATTTTTTAGCTGACATTCTCATAAGTAGTGAATTACATCAGATGCACATTTATTACAGTTAACTTTTGACGTTAACGGTTAAACGATTAAAGTTGAGGTTTAAATTCAGTCTAAAGTTAAGTTATAAGCTTAGAGTTAAAGTTAAAAGTTAAAGTTTTTAGCTCACATTTTTACAAAAAAGTATAGCTTATGCTTTTGACTATGTCCGTCCGTCCTTCCATTCGTTCGTCTGTCCGATAGTCCGTCTGTGTGTCCACAGATAAGAAAACTCGAAGAGTTTATATACAAATATTTTATTTTCAAAATAAAAAAATAAAAACAGGAAATAAGTATTGAAACGGAATTAATGTGAATAAAGAATGAATAAATCTTTATTCAAAGAATTCCAAACTGAGTTATGTTTGTTACAATCTTTATATTCATTGCAAAAGATAATAGTATGAGCCAATTCATGTAATGCCGCGCTTAATTGTTTTTTCTTATTTTTATACTCGAACTTCTTTCCGGTTTCAAACATTGATTCGTTAAGAATAATATCGGAAAATTGTTCACAATTAATATTAAAGAAATAAGTATATCGTAATTGTTGAATAAAAGTTATTTACTTGATTTAAGTTAGAAAATATGGTATATAATAATTTCTAGATTTTACAAATTTTGGACGAATTTTAAGTTTAAAATATTCAGCATTTCTTGAATTAAATCGATTTTTTTCATACAAATCGTTAATAATCGACGATAAAAGAATTAATCGTTCAGTTCTAATAGAATTGTTTTCTCGAATAAAAGTTTTCTCGAATTAAATCTTCATTTAAAACTGACATTATGTTCAATAAATATGCGGTTTTTGGCTAAGAAGTTTTTAAACGAAAATGAGGACACTCTTTTCACAAAATATGTAATTTAAAGTGGATTCGCTTGAATAACATGAACAATTATTGTTATCATATATGCTTCGCAATTAACGCTCATTTCAGACGATTATTTCCTTTTGCCGTCGGAATTCTCCCATTCGATTCTAGTTTTGACACAATTAATCGCTCATTTCGTTATTAAAATTCAATTAAAATTGTAATGTTTTTCGTTTTATGTATTTTTACTTTTATTATACGCGAGTGGAGGCATTTTTGAACAAAAACATGTAAGCTTTGACTATCATTTGGGAGTTATTGCTTTTTATTATTGATCCTTAAATAAAGAACAGAAACTCAGGGCGACAGTTAATCGATAAATGTATGCACAGTTTACTCTATAATTAAGTGCTACGAATGAGAACTTGGAAATCAAGAGTTTGTGGTATACACTGACCACAGTCCTCTATTATTCGAAAGCATACTCAAAATCAATAATATTGATCATTGGAATCAATTGAAAAATTTAATTTAAGTCCGAAACAGAGAAGATATAAGTCAATTCGATTTGGAAAATATGGAAAAAGATATATTTGACAGATTATCAGATATTATTGAGTCAAGATATAAAATCTAGACATCGACGTCTATACTTAACAACAAAGTGTGAAACCACCGTTAACAACACAAATAACAGAAGAAATTCAAGTTATTGAAGAAGAAAGAAGTAATGATTTTAGCAATGTTTTAATACAAACACAAAAATGTTTACAGACATAAACAGTACCGTAAACAATAAATAACCACAATACAATTAGAGTTTAGCCTGAGAACACACAAACAGACACAACAGTCATAATTAATACAACACAAAATATAAGTAATATATTAAATAGAAATTTATATAAGTATTATTGCAGAGTTGTTCGATACACAAGGACCAGTAGAATAGGTTGACCATGTTGGATGTCTGACTAAGCCTTTTAGTCTTTAATTATAGCTTTTATATAAAAAACAAAAAACCAAAAATCAATAACATAAATATTAACTCATTTAACACTTTAAGAATTTTTTACTAACCGTAATAAATAGTTTCAATGATTAAATGTGGAAAAAAGCGATTCATTTGTTTTTCGAGTTTTGTTAATGTTTGTCTGCCAATCATTTGTTTAAGAAAATAAAAACTAGTCTAGACTTAGAGTCAAGTTTAATATAAACTAAAGACTCCTACAGTGTTAGCAATATGTGTTTGAAAACACTTAGAAAATTTCATTTTCATGTTTAAATCGCAGAGTACACATAAATCAGAAATTGTAAAGTTTTGAAAAAATTTTAAATTAATCTAATAAATGTTTTAGTCACAATTTATTTGGGTTTACTATTGTTTATGTTTGTTTAATTAACACATTTATCACTCATAAATATTTTTAGAGTGTAACAGTTAGTTTACACATTGCGATCAGATTTCCGTTTATCAAACAAAACATCACATCACACACGATTAATTTTTTTCGTTTACTAAATTTTTAAATTACAATTATCATTAGTTTTTTTTATTTTAACGATGGCGTGGTTTTTCCATCTTAATTTTATGGATGAATGGAACAGAATAGTTCTTTAGCACAACTATTAGAGTTTGTTTTTTAGCAAACAGAACACAACGCCATTGGTTATCATCAGAATCGCGACAAAATGAGAGAACGCGCATATAATAATGATTTGATACGATTTGGTTTCGAATTGGCTTACTATTTGCACAACAATTTGGACGATGTTTTTCCATGAAACGAGTTTTATCATATTTATGGTTTCGAGTTTATAGTCTACAATATGGTGGTTAACATCACTCAAATCGCTATTAAGAGAATCGGCTTTAGAGGAAGTGCTAAATGAGTTTTTTCAAATCTCACGAGTACTTCAGATTTAATTTTTTGATACCAACAATCAATTGAGAAATTATTTGATGAGAACGAGTACCATAATTCATTGGGCAACGATTTACACAGACGAAGGAACACAAATCGCTGGTTATGTGAATACGTTTGTCAAATTTATTCAACTTATTACAAACATTTGCTTCGTATCAGAAGTATTGCATATATGGCTAATGTTTTAGGCTGACCTTCGATGATACAACATGCTGATTATATAATTCGACTCCGTTCCGAATCCTATAAGCGATTTGCAGTGTTTTAACAAATTGACAAATTTTGAGAAGCGTTCGATAATTCAGAAAAGATTCATTACGGAAACCTCGATATAACTGAAGAATTAGTTTTTTACCGATATTTGGAAAGAATACCAACATTGGTTTAAACATCAATTAATTGTTAATTTTATAGCATCGATAACAAAACAGTTCACAACCGAACTGAGAAATCGAAAATCGCTATTTATTTGTCAAATGTTCGCACCGAATTTGTGTTAGAATTTCTTGGATTTACTAGCGATTCATCAAAGTTTTCTGGAACATATACACAAAAAGAAATTTGATCACATGTTTGTGGTCATACGACGCAAATCCACGTTTCGATCAAACAATTAAGAAGAATTCCGAACAGAGTTGACACCGAATTTCGAGAACAAGTGATTAACGCGTATATGAAACATCTGCAGAATTATGGATACGCGAAACTGTTAATAGATATTGACGTTTTAATGTTTTCTGAAAGATGTAATAATCGCAGAAGAAAATTCTATGATGTGATGATCAGTCCTTACTTATTCGGCTGAGCCTTTGCAAGATTAGAGGAAACATTCGTGATTTCTCGATCAAATGGAATTAAAAACAAAAATTGAAACAGATAAAACATTTACATTACACTATTTTTTGTAATTTCTTAAATAATTAAAACTAAATTTTATGGTGAGACTATCGTCTGGTGATGGGGAGTTTTACATCCGAGAGCTCTAAACGAAAGTCAAAAACTTTAAAAAAAACTTTAAATAAGTTTATTGTTTTACGTTTTATATGTATTTCAAACAAATAATATGTTAAATACAGATGTATTAGATAACAGAATGTTAAGTCGTATTTGTAATTTCGATCAATAAAAACATTTATTTTATTTAAATTTATTAAATTGTTAATTTTATCGTTAAAGTTTGAAAGCGAGTGTTCAATTAAAGACAATAGTAGTGTTTAAATCTAGATGGTTTGGCATACGCTCCTAACTAGTTTAAATCGCGAATTCCATTTAAAGAACGGAAATCACATTAAATTGTAAATCTTCGTCGAAACAGCTTTATTAAACGTCACAATCATTATTGTAACCCAAAACCAAACGATTGTTGTAAAAAATTTTAGCATTTTTTCGAGTTATCGCAGAAAATATTAATTTTAAAATCTGCGCTGCGATACATAGACACATACAATTGTTTTATTGTTAAGCTCACATCTCTAATCCATTGTTTCGTGTTTAATACAGAATTATTGTTATCGAAATATTCTTTATTTTATTCTCGTATAAGCCTCTTACACCTCAATAAACTCTGTAAACTAGACTTTTAAGTTGTTAAAATTTTCACACCCGAGCCCGAAAGAAGCCCGACAGTTTAAAGATAGGCCCGGCTCGAGCCCGATTTTTTCAAAAAGGCAAAAGCCCGGCCCTATAAGGCCCGATCAAATAAAAAAATCCATAATTAAATATAATATTGTTCAATTTAATATCATCATAATTTTATCTTAAAAACAATAATTTATACTCTATAATTGGTTTTAATAGAGTTTTTTTTATTGATTACTGTCAAATTAGCTTAAATAAATTTTCGGTCAGATGAGAAATCTTTACATTAAAAATATATTAGGTAAAATTTGCATATGTTTTATTGAAAAGTTAAAGCCCGACCCGGCCCGAAATTTTTGTTTCTAAGCCCGTACCCGGCCCGAAATTTTTGTTTCTAAGCCCGACCCGGCCCGAAATTTTTGTTTCTAAGCCCGTACCCGGCCCGGCCCGCAAGATTGTGTCGGGGGCCCGCGCGGGCCCGACAAATCGGGGGCCCGCTTAAAAGTCTACTGTAAACAAACGTTTGAGGTGAAGTAAGTTAAATGAATCTATATTATACAATCCGTACATGTTATTTGATTATGGATATTCCAAATTGATATTCGTTAATATTACAGATCGATTTAATTTAGTTTTGCCTTCTTTTGAAATACAAGTGTGTTTGAGTGTATATGTCGAAACTATATGTTGAGTATATACTGTATATAAACACATTCTAATTTTTATTATTACTTAAAATTAAATTCTATTTAAATCCAAACGAACCAAAAAAAAGTTTAATAAATTTCACAAACTTTTCCTAAACATAATTTGGTAATAATAATGATTTTCATTAATTTTGTTTATTTTTAGTGACAATGTATTTACTAAATTGAAATAACCTTCATATTTGTCAATAACTCTTTAAAATATCTGTCATATAATATTCTAAAAATAGAGTTCTATTAACAGCAATAAAATAAGTATAAAAAAAAGTTTTGTCAAGTCTTTAATTTGATCCATTTATTTCCAATAATTTTTCCAAAAAACGAATGATAATGAAAAAAAACTTGTGTTATTGTTGGCGAAACTGAGATATCGCTAGTTGTTTCATATGGAAAATAATGTGCATATTCTTTTATAGCTTTAAAAGTTCTTAAACAATATCTAAAAACTTAACAAATCTTCGTACAAATCAAATATTGTTATACAAACACTTAAAAAGTATGAAATTAGTTAAAATAATTTATGTTTTAATCTACAAACTCATTATACTCTAGAAATCTCAATTTTTGTTACTTATAAGTTAAATGACATAATTTCCTGATTATGAAATGACCAGCAATTTTGTAAATGTATCACAATTTAAGTTAAATGATATAAAGTAAAACATTAGTTTCTCTTTCCTCACTTAATAATACACTCGCAAACTTGAGCTTAATATGAAATAAATGTGTAAAGTTTATTATATTTAAGCGAATGGTAAACAATTGAGTGTTTAGAAGCCATACAATAAACAATATGGTTTTAGCTTCGCAGGTATCGTTACAATACTATTCATTTGCTAAAGTAATAAAAAGATTTGATATTAATTTGTTTGATGTATAGCTCGCACTGCTGGCTGCTGGAGCTGTATTAGGAGCCAGAATGATCCTTCCTGTACGTATCAATGGACACGTAATAATTGATTATATTTACTTTTAAACAAAATTCTTTTAAAAGGTGGTCGTGAAGGTTGGATCGACCGCAACAGCAACAACAACTGCCAGCGCGACAACAACAACAACAACAACCACTACAGCGGCCACTACTACTACCACTGATTATTCAAAATCTAAATACGGATCGAATAACATATTCCATATTTATGGAGGACATGGCGGGTATGGGGGATATGATCACGATTACGATTATTATACGACTAGTACGACATATAAACCGTATTACCATCATCATCATCATCACCATCACAGACGTCGCAAATATCACCACAAAAAGTATTATTATTACACGACAACTTCTAAGCCGTACTACTTTTACAAGAAATATTATTACACGACGACATCGAAACCGTACTACCATTACAAAAAGTATTATTACACAACCACTAAGAAATGCAAGAAACACGTTCATTATCACTATTACCATCCATACACCACCACAACAGAAGGTTATTATTACTACACATCATCCACAACTGATAGCTATTACGATGATGACTACTATAAGAAGTAATTCGTTTTGACTTTTGGAAAAAAATCTCATTTACCCTAAATTTTTGTTAATGTAAATAAAAAATATATACATTGATTTGGAAAAAATAATTAAATCTCAATTAAAATATTACATTAAAATAGTCGGCACACTTATTAATATGTATGCATACGATATATACAATAATATATGCGTAATTTTATCAAATAATACGAGTATTTAATTTGGAAACAAATAAAATATTATGTACTGTATAATAAAAATACGTAAAATTATTTCAAAGAATTGTTAAAAATTATTTTTGATATAAAATAATTAAATATTGATCTAAAAATACATATTAAAAATTTGATCTCTATTATAACTTCATAGAAAAAGTAATATCAATTCTATTTTTAAATATAAGCTTAATTTGTTAATTATTTGTTATGAATCAACAAATCAATTGGGAATAAATTTGTTGGTCAAACACCTAATGATCAATCAATTTTTTTATATAAACTCTAATTAAGTAATGACTAAGTCAAATAAAACTTGTTTTATGATGAGAAGTAATTGAAGTGTTATGAATAAAATACAAAAAAAACGATTTAATCATCAATAAAAATAATACTTATATCGGTATATACTGTAAAATATTATAAGTTATAGCAAAATGATTTTTAGATTTAATCTTTTTTAAAGTTTATTATTGGATAACACTGTTTATACTGCGAAATATGATTCATCAGTTCTTCGTACTGCTCTTTCAAATGGGAAGGAAATTCTTCATACACATCAGTGAACAAATGCTTGAGACTCGGTTTCAATACTTTCTCTGCCCTAACAATTGCGGTCATTATCTCTTTTCTCGTGTCATCTCTAAACGTGTTTTCTTCGTCCTCATTCCACCAATTTTTATGCTTTAAAAAACTTCTTAACCGAACAATTGGGTGATCTCTTTGTTTCCACGACCGAACTTCGTCAACACTTCTATAAACACTTGAGTCGTCTGATGTGGAATGATGTCCGACACGATAAGTCATTGCTTCGATCAAAACAGGTCGACACTCCTCAGCACATATTTTTCTAGCAGCGAGAGTGGCATTATATGTGGCAAAAACATCATTTCCATCGACTCTTATGGTCGGAATTCCAAGAGCAGGTCCACGAGCAGCTAATAATAAAACTTAAAAGTTAAATCACGTCACCATTTATCGTATTATACACGGGGTATTTGGGGTGTTAATTAATTTATAAAAAAGTTTTAAGTTTCAATTACCGTACGCTGCATCTAAAGTTAGATATAGCTTTTTAAATTATTCAACGAAATATTGAATAAAACAGAGCAATTTATTGAATTTATCATATTATTAGTAATATCACAGTAAAATAAATTACAACGCTTTGGTGGCAATTAATATTCATGAGTGTATTGAAAGGCTTTAAAATTATTGACCCTATAGTGCTATATAGTGAGGCCTAAATCTTCTACGCATAGCGATAACAGACATCCGCATAAGGGATATACTATTTAGAGCGCATATGTTAAATAGCGTAGACTATGCTATAACTGTGTC
>JAQGAW010000318.1:0-32900 GCA_034698025.1 Phthiracarus crinitus
ACTTCTTCTCATGACTGCAAACTGTAAACATAATTCAAACTATATGTAAAATAATATTAAATACAATTAATAATAAAAGTATTTTCCATTTAAAAAGTAAAATGACTAAAATTATTTAACATTAAAACTAAAGTTTTATACGTTATTTGAGGAAAAATTGTTTAAAATTAAAGCTCTCTGAAAAGATTAATACTGTATTAAACATAATCGATAGAAAATTCGAAAATCAGATAAACCGATATAAATTTTTTAAGATTAATTTTCGAAGGTTTAATGCAGGTTAACCGATCCGTTAACAGCTTTAGTATATATTTATTAATTATAAGTATATAAGTTCGTAAAGACTATTATGATAATATTATCCACATTAGTATTTGCCTTCATGTCAATTAAATATTCCATTTAAGGTTTAAAAACTATAAAATTATTAAATTTCAAATGAAAAGCCATATTTAACGTTTTAGAACTTAACTCTTCAAATATTAAGTTTTAAAATAAATCTTGAAATAAAATATATTGTTAATTTTTATGTGTTATTTTGACACATAAATATGTGCACACATCATAATTTATATAGAATTTTTATGAGGAACATATGTGACCATACATTTGGTTCGGAAATTTTTCTAAAAAATGTGGCGGTCTATAAGTAAGACAGGAAGGTTTTCAATTTAATAATAAATAATAATTTTTAGAAGTATTTGTAGCTTAATTAGTTTTTATAAAAATCGTTTTATTTAGTGTTTACGAAGTCATTGCAAATAAAAATTATTACATCAATCTTCAAAGAAATATGCAAATATTAATTATATTTAATTTCAATATACGCTGATATCCATGGAGTAAAATATTCTTTGATCAAAAAACTCAAAGAATTTTTTTTATTCTCAAAGAATTATTCTTTGAAAAAAATAGCAAATATTCAAAACTTTTCTCAAAGAATTTCAAATAATATTGATGTTTCTCAAAGAATTTTATAGTTTTAACATTTTATTCGAAAATTTTCATCATATTTTGTTATTAGCATTTTAAAAACAATCGCATTAATATTGTAGTTATTTATTAACTAATTTATGTAAACTATTTCTTTATTTAAAATAAAAAATAGGCTCAACGAAATGTTAAAGAATAATACTAGATAATAATTTTCTAAAAGAATAATCAAAGAATTTTGTTAATTTTTACAGAGAAATTTGAGGAAATAGTCAAACAATTTTCAAAGAATTTCATACTTTATTCTCAAAGAACATTTATTCTCCTCTGTATATCTTAGGCAAACAGACAGCCATTTTAAAGATATCCTTCTTTTTATGAATGTAAGATACATTCATAATTGTCATTCATGGCTCCCAATAAAAAAATAACTTTTTATTTTTACAATTAAAATCTTTATAAATAGATATTTTGTTTCACTGCTTGTGAGAAATTATAAGTAATATACGAACAAGAAGTAATTTTATTTTTGATAAAGCTTTAATGTAGGGGTATTTTTATTATCGAACTCTAATTTACAGAATAATAGTGTGGAAAATTTAAATCATGTTCAGATAAAAGAACTATATAAGCAACAAACCATGTATATTTATTTTAGTAAACACTATCAAAATCGCATTACTGTTTATGATAATCATTAATAGTGAAATAATACATTTTAAGAGTTCATAATTTAAATTAAAATTATAAAATAACTTTATTAGGAGAGAATACAAATGCACTGAATTTTTGTTACAAAATTGAGTAAAATTATATTTTAAGATTTATAAAGATTTTACAAAATTAATTCAACAATTTTTTAAAAATAATGTCAAATATTTTGTTTGAGAATCACTTTAAAATGTTTAGAAAAGCCAGACATTTCTGCATTCGAACTATAATTAAAATCATCGTTTTGAGGGCCATCTGCTAAAATAAACTGATGTCCGTCTGTTGCTTGCAATAAGCAAACCAACTGCACAAACAATATCTCAGGTACCATTCTTTCTGCGACACACATTCGTTTCCCAACACTAAATGGTGTAAATGATGGAAAACGACTTGTTATAAATATACCGCTTGAGTCAAGAAATCTTTCGGGTATAAATTTTTCTGGTTCTATCCAATAATTGGGATCATTACACATGGCATAAATATCTGGGAGAACGAAGGTATCTTTTGGAAGTGAATATTCTACTAAATTTTAAAAAATTTTTATAAATACAAATAATATTTACAGCCGTTTTCACAAGCGCATATACACTTCACAATACAGCTGTTTTATAATACATTTCACACAACCGCTAATACATTTTACAAATATTGTGCACAATTTGTTTGCAAATATATTTGACATTCCCTCAAATATATTTCACACAACCAGTTTTTACTATAGAAAGCATTTTATGCCGAACCTAATATGAACTATTTTTAATATTTTTATTTGAAAATATAATTTTTTATTTAAAACAAGAATAAATGAATTAACATATTAAAAATAAATATAATTTTCTATAATAAATAGTTCATAATAGTGTTCGATATAAAATGATTTCTATGGTAAAAACTAGTTGTGAGAAATGTATTTGCAAACAAATTGTGCACAATATCTGTAAAATGTATTAGCGGTTGTGTGAAATGTATTATAAAACAGCTGTATTGTACATACAAATATCCACATTTGCTGTAGTTTTGTGAAAAAATGCAAATGGAGCTATAGGTCTAAATCTTAACACTTCCAAAATAAATGCGTTTAAATAATGAAACTTTATTCTGTCTTCAAATTCTGCAATTTTAGAGCCTAGAATATTAGAATAGAAGTTAATTTTATTTCAAGAAAGTTTCGACATCTAAATTATATAATAAAATAATTTGCAGGGTTCTCTTACTCCATATAATATTTTTATTTTAATTTAAAACATAATAATTAACGTTAATGACGGTTATACAAAATTCATCACCTTTTACGTGGTAATAATAATATGCGCTAAAAATAATGTTAATTTAAAAGCATATTATCCCATTATTTATTAACAAAGATTTTTTTACGACCTCTTCTTGAATGAATACAATCGTAACCGAAAATGAATGAATAGCCGTAAATGAATGAATGAAATATGATATCACAGACACCCATACAATTGCAATGTCTGTTTAGAATATCATAACCATTTGAATGAATGTTTAAATCGATAGTCGAGTTTGAATCAAATCAATGAATGTATGCGATATTAAATCAATTAATAATTACTAACACAACTCATGAGTGAATATAACATTAGCGACAATTTAATATCAAAATAATGTAATGAAAACGCATTGTAATAATGCATAGAAAATAACAACGATTTTGAGTTAATGTGAACGCATTGAAAGCCGCATTGAAGGTGCAATGCTTTCAATCTATCATATGGTAAGTATGGGTAAGTATTTTATACATAAATTACATATTATTAATTTTTATTACTAATAACAAATTCTAATACTAATAACTCGTTTTATGGCACATCAATTTAAACAAAAGTAAAAATTAATTTTAAATTATATAAAGGTTTGGCGTTTTTTAAACGTGTTTTTTTATTTAGATTCCGTTTGAAGACCCAAAACATTTCTATTTCTCCTAATATTCCAATAGTTGTTCGTTGAATTTATAAGCATTGATATCCAATTATTATTGATGAGAATAAAATCAAATAATCTGAGCTTGAGCCAGAACTGGTTGAGCTTAGCTCAAAACCAGAGGTGAATTGAACTTGAGCTTATCCTTCTAAGCTCAAAATTTTATATAATTGAGCTTGAGCTTACTTTAAACCGTTGAGCTTGAGCTTTGAGCTTATTTAAAATTAAAGTCATTTTAAAATAAATTTTATAATTTAATTTTCGTTAAATAAAAACTGTTATGAAGGTTTTTCTGATAATTTTGTGTTTCATTTATAATTGCATTAAAACATGCAATACATACATAAAAACATTTTATATAATAAAATGATAGTTACTTTTTTTTGCAAATCTTCTAAATATAAGCTCAACTTAAGCTCAAAAAGCTCAGCAGCACAAAAATCAGCACAAAATTGTATGAGCTTTGAGCTTGGACTACAAGCTCAAAATTGTTAAATGAGCTTTGCATTGAGCTTGAGCTAGCTGGTCTAAGCTTGAGCTTATTCTCATCATTACCAATTATTATTACAAATAACTTATTTAAGGATTATATAAACTCGCTAAAACTATATTAATTTTTCAATTTAGAGAGCGAATATCAACTTAATAAAAGCACTAAAAACATTACCTATTTTTCCATTGATTTCTTCTCTTAGTTTATTCTGAATGTTTGGAAAATGACATAAAAATAAAGTCATCCAATTAAGTGTTGCAATTGAACTATCAGTTGAAGCTTAACAAATATTAAATGAATATAAATCATTTCGAATAAATAAAATTTTTCCAATAATACATAAAATGTTTTTTAAAGTACAAACCTATGTATAGCGCAAGCAAAATAGACTTTAATTCATTGTCTGTTAATAAATCGGAATCATTATGTCCTTCATCTATCATTTTGTTTCGAGCCGTTAATAATGATTTCGTAAAGTTATCACACATTCCATTTTTAAAGGCGTTTTTACATGTTTCAAAGCAAGTGTTACTATATGTTTTTAATTCATGAATCTTTGATATGTTTGACTTATTTATTGTAAGGAAATGTCGCGTTGAAGGAGCAAATGACATTAATGTAAATTTTAAAAGTTCATTTGTGAACGCTTTAAAACAATCATTTAATTTTATTAATCTTGTATCGTTTAAACTATATTTCTGTCCGAATACGAGTGCGGCTGATGTTCGTATGATAATTAAAGGCATATATTTCTGAGCCAAAAATGATCGATTATTTTCTTTTGTTTTTATTTCGTTAATAACGTCATTAACAACTTCGTGAATTAGTAAACTAATTATGTTATTTGATAATAAAGATCTAAATTTAATAAACTAAGTGTTAGAAATATTTCTAATATAATTTTTAAAAATTATTGCATTAATTATTCTGAAAGTTAGAGCGAGAATCTGTAGAAGTTAGAATTGTAAGGTGATTGAGTAATAAAGTGAGTGAGTGAGTGAGTGAGTGAGTGAGTGAGTGAGAGAGAGAGAGAGAGAGAGAGAGAGAGAGAGACTGACAGACTGACAGAGAATTACCTAATTGATTCAGTCGATAATTTTCGCTCTAATTTCACAAAATAGTCATAGTTTCGATCAACAAAAGTATTAAAATCATTTCGAAATTCCGTTAAATCAAATGGATTTCCAGGTCTTCCTGAAAATTCTGTTTTATTAAACGCATTTTTTCCAATTTCAAAGTCAAGAATAAACACTGCAGGAGTGGAACCAAACCAAAACGTACTGACTTTGCCGTATGGTTTAATACATTCATGGATTGCCATAATTGGATGAATATGTCTTTTCCAAACTAAGGCTGACAGGAAAAATTATATTAATTATATTTTAAGAAGTTTTTATTATTGGTTTATATAAATAAACATTAATAATATATTCACTCATTAAGTTTCCAATTAAAGGTAGTGGAAGTGGTCCTCGAGGATATTTTTGGACATTTTTATAAAAACTATTCAAATAATAAGCTATCAATATTACAAGCATTACTATGAATGCATAGGCATTTGAAACAAAATGCATTCTATAACAACTTTATTTAAGCAACTTATTGTTAAAATAGAAAAATGCTTGAAAATGTTTAAGGAACACTTTAAAAATTTATATTAAGTAATTTCTACAATTTTATGGTATATCTATCTATAAAACATATAAATTTTATTACATCGCAAAATTGAAATTTTTATGCTTATTTTACATTTATTGTAGTATCAATTACGTAAAATAGGGAAGTTCAATCAAATTATCCTTATCCCTAAATAATAAATATAATGATATCTCTTATATTACGTTTCTCTCTCTTGAATTCGACAAGTTTCAAACATACCCAAAAGTTTGTATAATAAACCTGACCCAACCTTATAGTCTGATATCCGACATGAACAATACATTTTTTAGTCAATTTCATTAAATTTAAATTTATTTATTATATACTGTATAATGTTAAATTTCAATTATTGTGTTGCCACAAAAGGATGTCGATTCTTCATGAAATTTTTAAAAATTAGACCATTTAACCAAAATATTTACAGTTAAAGGTTAAAAGTTTAAAATATTTGTAATATTTTTGTACAAGTGTGAAAAATTTGTCCATCAAAACATAAAAACAATTATAAACAAATTGTGACTTCTATAATAAAAATAGTGGTGTAATCAGCTAAAATTATGATAGAAGTTACAATTTGGGAATAAAACTAGTATTTTGTAATAAATTAGTAGTTATTATTGTTATAATTTAGTAAATTATATTCTTATTGTTGTGTGATTTTTTGTGCAGTGTTACTTATAATGTTCTTGCTTTTATCTTCACCCTGTATTCGATGCACTATTTATATTAATAAAGGGGTTTGATTATCCTAAACTGTAATTTTTAGTTCGCTGATGTTTCTTCTAAATAAGATTTAATAAAAATTTAATAATACAATTTTCAGTATAAATAATTTAAATTAAAAGTTTATAAAAATTTTTATTATAGAGAATACAAAAGCACAAACTTTATAAATTTGAATAAATTTATATTTAAAGATAAACTCTACAAAATCTATGTAACATATTTAAAAAATATCAATTTATTTGAGAATCAGATTAAAATGTTTAGAATCGGCAGACAAGTTTAATTTCTGATTATAAGTAAAATTATCATTTTGAGGGCCATCTGCTAAGACAAACTGTTGTCCGTCTGTTGCTTGCAATAAGCAAACCAACTGCACAAACAACATTTCAGGTACCATTCTCTCGCCAACACATATTCGTTTCCCGACACCAAATGGTGTAAATGATGGAAAACGACTAGTTATAAATATACCGTTTGAGTTAAGAAATCTTTCGGGTATAAATTTTTCTGGTTCTGTCCAATAATTGGAATCATTACATATGGCGTAAAGATCTGTGAAAACTAGGGTGTGTTTTGGAAGCGAATATTCTACTAAATTTTAAGATATATATTAAAAAGAACGATATATTATTTTTATTATACATACAAATATCCACTTTCGTTGTAGTTTTGTGAAATATTCCAAAAGGCAATATAGGTCTAAATCTTAACACTTCCATAATAAATGCGTTTAAATAATGAAACTTAATTCTGTCTTCAAATTCTGGTATTTTAAAGCCTAGATTTTATTTTGAAAATTTAATTTTATTCATTTTTTGAGAATGTTTCCATTATTTACAAAATTACAAATTAGTTTTCAGAGATAGCTTTAAATATTCGTGTTTATTTTTCAAAATCTCTATTTATATAATAAAATTTTCATGAATTTAAAAACAATACCTATTTTGCTCTTGATTTCCTCTCTTAGTTTATTCTGAATATTTGAAAAATGACTTAAAAATAATATCATCCAATTCAGTGTTGCAATTGAAGTGTCAGTCGAAGCTTAAATAGTATATTACTTAATTTAGAAATACTCAATGAATTTAAATCAAGATTTCTAAATAAAACATGTTCAATAAAGAAATGAATAGCTTATTACTAAATATACAAACCTATGTATAGCGCAAGCAAAATAGATTTTAATTCATTGTCCGTTAATAAATCCGAATCATTACGTCCTTCATCTATCATTTTGTTTCGAGCCGTTAATAATGAATTCGTAAAGTTATCACACATTCCATTTTTATTGGAGTTTTTACAAGTATCAAAGCATCTGTCACTAAATGTTTTTAATTCATGTAATTTTGTTATGTTTGACTTATTAAATCGAAGGAAATATTTCGTTAATGGAGCAAAATATATTAATGTAAATTTTAGAATTTCATTTGAGAACGCATTAAAATAATCGTTTATTTTTATCAATATTGGATCGTTTAAACTATATTTCTGTCCGAATACAAGTGTGGCCGAAGTTCGTATAATAATGCTATGCATATATTTTTCGGCCAAAAATGATCGATTATTTTCATTTGTTTTTATTTCGTTAACCACGTCATTGACAACTTCATATATTAGTGAACTTATTATTTTATTTGATAATAAGGATCTAATTTTAATAAATAAAAGTTATTAATATTTTTTAAAAGTTTTTTTATTGTTTTTTTAAAAATAAGTTAAATTGAGAGTTTATTGAGTCCCAAGATTGTATGGTCCAGTTTTTAAATAAAATTTTATCAAAGTTTCAGCGGTTCAATATCATTAGAATTACTTATTAATATTTTGGTTATCATTTTTAAAAATATATAGGGCTACTCCTCAAAGAGCTCGTTGTATGGTTGGGACTGGAGTGGTGGGGTGTGAAAGGGAGAGTAGTTTTGATGGGAGTTGTAGGTCGGGACGGGAGATGTTCAGTAGAATGTTAGTGGTATGGCGGAGACGGGAGTAGTAGGGTGGGGACCGTTGTAGTATATTGGAAAGGGAAGTGATGAAAGTCAATTTGTATTTATTTGAGTTGGGTGGTGTCGGATAGGGTTTGTCAGGTCGAGTGAGGTCGAGTGAATTTTGAGTAGTCTTGATAAATCGGGTTTGGTTGGATTGGCTGAATGTTTTCATTTTTTTATTTATTAAAAATTTAATGCTTTTATTTCCATATAATCTATTACCTCCAGCCATAGGTGGACTTAAACTCTTGTTTTCATATATAATTAAAAAAATAATTGCATATTTAAATTTATTTTCATGTTGCGCTAACATGTTAGTAATTTTCAAAAGTATAATAAATAACCTGATTGAATCAATCGCTAATTTACGCGATATTATTACATTACGATCATAGTTTTTTCTATTACCAAAAGAATCGTAATCATCGTGAAATTCTTTATTATTTAATGGGTTTCCAGGTCTTCCACAAAATTCTGTTTTTTTAAACGCATTTTTCCCAATTTCAAAGTCAAGAATAAACACTGCAGGAGTGGAACCAAACCAAAAAGTGCTGACTTTTCCATATGGTTTAATGCATTCATGTATTGCCATATATAGATTTATATGTCTTTTGCATACTAAGGCTAAATGTAAAATATAAAAATTGTTATAAACAGTTTTTAATATTGGTTTACAATGATAATGTTATATATACTCATTATATTTCCAATTATAGGCAGTGGAAGTGGTCCTCGAGGATATTTTTTGACATTTTTGTAAAAACTATGCAAATAAAAAGCTATGAAAATCACAAGTATTACTATCAATACATTAATATAAGAATCAATAGGCATTTTATAATAATTTTATTTAAAATAAAAAAACTTGAAAGTAAGTTAAGGAAAACTCTATAAAAATTTGTTAATACAAAATTAAGTTTAAGGAAAAAACTTTGAAAAATTTATTTAAAATTTTTGTTTCCCAAACATTTAATTTGTTAATATTATCACGTTTATATTAAATAATGTTAAATATATATTTGTTAAAGTATATAAATTTTATTACTGTATATTATAAAATTTTATGAATTTACTCTATTTATTATAGCAATATCATAAGTTTGCGTGTTTCTTATTAGTCATTTAAACAAGTTATTAAAAGTTAAGTTTGTAACGCTTTATTTTGCACACAACACTGTTCAGGGTAGAAGAAAAATAAAGCGAAATGAATTTAATCGAGTTTTTTACAATTAAACTTTAATAAATAATTATAATTGTCATAAAAGCTTATTATATCTTCTTTGATAAAAAATAGTAAAGAAAATATTTATAGAAATTAAAATAATTATTGAAGATCATTCAAGTACAAGTTAAAAGTCCGTTTTTCAATTTGATTTAGGGTTTTTAAAATAAATTTATTTTTAATTAAATTTTTTTACATTTTAAATTATAAATCTCTCCCTACTATTAACTAAAACATTATATTTGAATAAAATAAATTAAAAATAAAAATCATTATTAAAAATCAAAATTTTTAAAAATAGTGAAATTAACATATTACACAAGTTTAAAATCACTGAAAACAATATTTTTTTAAAAAAATTTTTCATAAAAAATTAAAATATTTTTGTAAACTTTTCCTATATTTTCAATAATATTGATTATTAATGAGTTAATTTTATTATTTTCACAAATCCATTCCTTATAGAACTTACTTTTTACAAGGAAAACAATAATTATATGTTAAAAACGGACTTTTAACTTGTACTTGAATAACCTTCAATAATTTTTAAAATTTTCTATAAAAAATATTTAAAACAATTTTTTATCAAAGATTATATAAACTTAAACTCAAATGCTTTTCAAACTCTTCACATATGAGGTGTCATAACCAGCGTATCCCAAGGGTCTGGGGTGGGTATACCACTTTCCCAAAAGTTGAAAAAGTTAACCCCCCACGCAAAATTTTGAGATATAAAGGACAAAAAAATTGTAAAAATTTGAAAAATATTTTGTCATATAGTAAAAAAATTGTCCATCAAATCCGATGTTTTTGGGACCCCCTTAAATCTTTGAAAAATTTTCAAAAACTATATTTTAAATTAGTTGTATTTTTCGTGGAGCGTGGTTTAGGCTTTCGTACTGAAAAATTTTTTAGAAAAAATGTTGGGCCGAAGACCAAAATATTGTCCGCTAAATCAGGTGTGTTTGACCCCTCATTGAATTTTGAGAAAAGTCGAAAGGACACACCCCCTAGACCATCTAACCTTGGGACACGCTGGTCATAACACAAATAACTTTCAAAAACAGGCAAATGAAAATCAAACAGCACGTAATCTCGACTTTTAGCTATAAAATTTAAGAATATGCTAAAACTTAATTATCTGTATTCACTTTTATTAGTGTTTTATTTAATATTACAGAAACTATTATTATTGTAACGGATTTTCTGTAAATTTAGACTAAAGTAGTGAAATAACTCAGAATATACTACAGAGTGACCTCATTATGAATGTTTATTCCAATTCTTGTTTTTATAATAAAGTTAATAGATCTAAATATAGTAAACAATACAGCAACTCACAACTGTTTGCTAACAAAATAATAAATGTATAAGACTAGCGATGAAATTGTAAGCGTAAGATTGACATTTATGTTTTATGATTAAGTTGAAAAAACTTGTAATAATTTCATATCAAACTCGGCGTAAAATTTTTAAACTTAAAATAAGATAATAAATATATTAAAATTAAATGCCTGACGTTGGTTCAAAAAAGCATAAAAAATTGTTTCGTAAAATATCCTTCAATTTTCTAGTAAGCAAACACGGAAATAATTTTTTTTATTTTACCCTGACTTTCGGGTGAATGTTTTCGTATACGCTTTAATATTTTAAAAAGGATTTGAGTAATAAAAAATATTATTGTAGAAAACACATTAAAATTCAATCATTGAATTTAATATACTATAAGCGTTTTTCTATTTGAATACATGAATCACAACGTTTATGAAGCTAGATCTCATAATAATAATGGAGTTTAAGCTTATTTTTCTGGCAAATTTTCTTTATTAGTTCAAAACTAAGTAATAAATGAAATCGTATGCGTAAACTTTCATTCAAAGGTATAAAAATAAGGCCACTGTTTTTATCATAACAAAAATTAAATACTAAATTTTATAATATTCGCATTAATTAATTATACACTTAATAACATTTTGAAATTAAAAAAATGGAATTATACGACGAATTGAAAAATGTAAAAATTCCTTATATTGACAATTATGTGATCACTCATCCAGATTATGAATGGTTGGTAACAAACTTCCAGATATGGGCGAATGAAAATAATACTAACATTAGTCGTGCGATTAAGTTTCGTTATGCGGAATGGGTTGCGGTAGCGTTTCCTTATTGTAAATCGAAGTATCGTTTATTAAATATACTATTGTTTTGCTATATTGCTTTTGTTATCGATGACGATATGGACAAAATTGTCAAATCAGGAAATTCACAATTATTGAATAATTATTTTGATAAATTGTCGGACACATTAGAAAACCCACATCAAAACAATGAGGGTATAAATCAATAAAATTAATCATAAACTGAAAATTTTTGCTAAAAAGAATTTGTGTCTGTTATTTATTTTTTAATCATTCCAAGAATCTTTATTAGCATCAGATTTATTATTTATTTATCTATAGGTCAACGAGGTTTATGGTAACGGTTAATATTATATTAATAAGTCTTAATTCCGCCATAAACTTAAAACACTTTTATAAAAATCTTTTGATATATTATAATTAGTATTTTAATTTGTTCATTGTTATAAATATAATGTTAATTTCTTTTACAATAATATGAGCTAATAAAATACAACAGCCATTATATATTTTAGGGAACGGTGAAACTTGTATATTATTGAGCAAAATTTGGCTTAGAATTACCGAGTGTCTCACAGATAACCAAACAAAGTTAATTAAGAGTTCACTTAATGATTGGTTTGTATTATCGATTTTTCTGCAAACTAATTATCGAATGAAAAAACGATACCTCCCTGTGTCAGCATATATAGAGTACAGAAGAGTGGATGTGCTCGTAATGCCTAATATTTTATTAATAGAATATGCTCTTGAGTTTGAGCTAAAAAGTCATATCAGGGAATCATGTCTAATCAAACAATTACATATATTAACGCTCGAACGCACTGCTATTGGACATGATATGATTGCGGGATTAACACAAGAGTACATGGATGGTGATATTATGAATTACGTGTTGGCAACCAAATACGAAAAGCAGTGCTCGTTTCAGGAGGCAGTAGATGATGCTTATTTGAGGATCACGAACATCGATGCTGAGTTTAAGAGATGTGAACAGTTATTAAAATCTGATAGATCTTTACTGACAGAACAACCAATGATTATGGAATATATAACGGCATTGAATATTATGGCTTACGGTTGGGTTCAGTGGAACTCGAAGAGTGAGCGATACACTACTGAATATGTTAAGTACACCCTTAAAGATGTAAATTGGGATCAATTAAAACAAAATATTGTAAATAACAGTGAATTGGAATCTCAATTTCCACCGCCACTCAAATCAATTATCGGCGAAAAGAATGCAAAATTATATTTTCATTAAAATATATTTTTATTACTATTATTAATCTAAATTTAAATTTTAATTATATAAACTAGTTTTCCACCATTCGCTTAACGTGAATACATTTGTGTTCAAATTTCATAGAAACTGTTTAATGATATATTTCCAAATTATGTTGTATTATTAATTTTATTATGGTTACAAAAATCTGAATTATATCTGTACTGAGCTTTAGAAAGAGAATTGAGCTCATGAAAAAATATATTAGTTTTTTATTAAATTGAATGAATCCATACTTTTCTGTCCGAAATTAATTTATGAATGTAAAGATTTTACTTACTGGACAGTTAAGTTTTGATCACTTTTTGAATTAAGTGAAGAGACTTTCGAAAAGTTCTCAAACTTTTCATCTTCAGTTAAAGCGATAAACTGAAACTGCTTACAGTCAAATGTCGTGCAAAGTATTTTATTTATTTATTTATTTAAAGTTACGGATACTTGACGAGAAAGTTTTAAATTACAACTTTTTGGGTGAGGTGTTACAGAACACAGACCCAAAAAATATACTTCTTCATAAATTTGTAAAATTAAATTTAATTAAAAAACTTAATGAAAATAAATGAATAAATTAAGTTTCAAACAATACATGATTAATGAAATACATGTACATATATTCGAATATATTATAATTATTATACAAAGTATTTAATCAAATAATTGTTAAAAATATTTCATCGGAAAATAAGCTCAAAATTGAGATTTTTTGACCAGAATTGTGTCTATGACCAGATTATAGACAATATTTTGTTATTTTTAGATCATAATAAATTCATTTATTGGCCATATTAAACCAATTTTTAAGCATTTTTGGCAATTTTAGAAATACCTAATAAATATAGTAAACGCACGATGGGATTGACTGAAAGGACTATTTTATACTTTCAATAAAAACATACCGTATAAAAAAGTTAATTTAACAGGTTTTTTAAATTAAATTTTATATTTACATTATATTTAACAGGTTTCATACAATTTAAATATTACGATATAATAGAAGATATACTAAATAAGTAAATACAGTTTAGAAAATTTCAATAATAATCATTTCCAAAAAAATCATTTCGATTAATTGACAAAATTGTTATTTATATTTTATTTATCGATTGTAATTTCTGTATGAAAAATAATATTAATTGAACTCAAATTCTTTTCAAAATAAGTTTATAAGGTTTCGGTGGCAATACGAACGCTATTATCGAATTAAAATCTAAGTCATGATATTGTGGTCCATTTTCTAATACAAACTGATAGCCAACTGTTGATTGTAATAAACAAACTAACTCTATAAACAACATATTTTGTGCCATTCTTTCGCCGACACACATCCGTTTACCAGTACTGAATGGTATTACAGGAAGATTTTGGCTTGAATTAAATAAACCGTTTGAGTCCAAAAATCTTTCGGGAATAAATTTTTCTGGTTTTGTCCAATACTTACTATTAGTATGAACAGCGAGCATATCTAGTACTACGAGTGTATCTTTTGGAATCGAATGACCGGCTAAAACATAATATTAGTTATAAACTTTTAATGATATTATATTGAAATACATTCATATATCAGTTTTAGCCATTGTTTTGTGAAATACGCCTAACGGTGCGATTGGAACGAATCGGAAAACTTCACATAAAAATGCATTCAAATAATTGAAATTTTTTTTGTCATCAAAATCAGGGGTTTTATCACCTGAAAAGTAAAATATATAAAGAATAATGCTTAACTATTATTATAGTTTAAACTAGTGTTGTATTTACTTTTGAATGCAAAAGTAAAAGTTATGAAATTTTTGACTTTTTCTTTTACTTGAAGTAAAAGTAAAAGTAAAATCAAAAAATTTGTAAAAAGAAAAATTCATATTAAAAAGTGAAAAAATTAATACTAGAGTTGATTTTAATTTGATTTGAAAGTAAAAGTAAAATAAAAGTAAAAAGAAAAATTATGCAAAAGAAAGTATAAATAAAATTTTGAAAAGAAAAATTAAACTAAAACTTTCAAGAAAAACAACACTAGTTTAAACGTATACTTAAACTTTTATTTGTCATATACTATTATTAGAGACAACGGATTCAGGACTAAAAAATTAGTAAATTCAGGGCGGAAATAGGAAAATGGTGTAAAAATCAGGATTATTCAGGAATATAAATTTTTAGCTGAATATGTACAAAGTGGTATTTGATTGGACAATTTGTCCATTTGTTTTTGAACAATATATTTAGAAAGGGATTTTAATATTTATAATTATAAAGGGATTTGGCCTATAATTTGGACAAAATTGGATTAAATTGAAAATTTAGTATTAAAATCGAATAAAATGGTTCAAAAATAGCTTTAAAATAACAAATTTTAAGCCAAAAAAATTCAGGATTATCTTAATTTTTCAGGAATAAAAAGTGAAAATCAGGATTTTCCCGGACAACAAATGGGCGTTAAAATGCTTGAAATAGTATGATTCGTGCTCATATATAATTCTCCCAGAAATTTCACTATCATTAAAAGAAAAAGGATTATCCTGAATCCGTTGTCTCTAACTATTATATTTATAAAACAAAATAAAACTTAACCAACCAATTATATTGTTAACCTCTTCTCTTAATTTGTCTTGAATTTCGATAAAATGTGATATAATTAATAATATCCAACTTATCACACAATTAGATGAATCGCTTCCACCTATTAATTAAAAAATTTATTCTTTAATTCTTTCAACAATAAATTATATTAAAAAATTAATAAATTTTTGAACTTTGCGCCAATTCTGTTTAAAAATATAAAAGCAAAAATAAACCTATAAATATAGTGGATAATACTGTCTTTAAATTACTATCAGTTAAATAATTCGTGTTATCCTTTCCTTCATCAATCATTTTCATACGCGCTGTAAGTAATGAATTCGTTATATTATCACACTTTCCTATCTTATATGCTTGTTTGCAACTATCAAACGATTTGTTATTATAAAAGGTCAGAGCGCGAAATTTGGATATATTTGTTTTATTAAATTCCATATAAAATTCGGATAATGGAAGAAAGTCTTTTATTACTAATTTTGTAAATTCAATGTCGAATGCTTCCAATCCATGTTTAAATGTTTCCAAATCTTTATGACCAAATTTATATTTTTGACCAAAAGTTAATTCGGCTAATATTCGGAGAATAACTTGTGGAAAGTACAGCTCTGGTGAAAATGGTCTGTTTTTTTTCTTTTTTCTTAATTATTTTCAAAACTTCATTTATAACTTTGTTAATCAATAAACAAACTTTATTTGTTGACAATAAATGCCTAAATATAATTAGAAATTTATAAATATAAAGTTAGTAAATGAAAAGCATTTTTAATTTTAAAAAATTATAACAACAAATATGTTTTAATTTTTAAAAATTTTAACGAAATAGAATTATTTAATCTTATCTTTAATTTTACAAATAATTAAAATAAAATTTCAGATTTCAAAAATAGAATTCAAAATAAGAACAATTCATTCACAGAGAGCTGATTTTCTACAATGTTATTTTATACTTATATTAATTTAGTCGTTCACAATAAATCAAATCCATTAATTAATATTAAGAAATGGTATAATCCCTCAATAAATATAAAGAATTCGGGCACTAAAACAGAAGGACAGACAGATGGACAAACAATCAGACAGAGATGGTCAAATCGATAAACTGAACTTATTTTCAAGAAAGTCAGCTAAAAATTTAATATCGTAATTTAAATGCAAATTAATTTAGTATTAGTTTAGTAACATATACTAACTACTGGACAGATATGCATTTTTTAAATTCAAAAGTCGTGTTTGTGTATTTATTATAAAATTAAATTTGCAGAATTCACAGATAAATTATATATTTTGTAATACCTTATTGCCTCTAATGATAATTTACGATAAATTTGTACTTCACGGTTATAATCAAATAAAATATACGGTCGAAAATCCGTTCCCAAAATCACTTCAGAGTGTAAGAACTGATACCTTCCACTAAAATCTACTTTACTAAACGTATTTTTTCCAATATCCAAGTCAAGTATAATAACAACTGGTTTCGAACCAAACCAAAACGTACAAACATTTCCGTATGGTTTACAGCATTCATGTATTGATATGAAAGGATTAAGATTTCTTCTCAAAATCAAAACTAAATTAGAATAAATAAAATAATTTAAAAAATTGAGCTAAATATTTGATTAATATTACGCATTAAGTTTCCCAATAATGGTATTGGTAGTGGTCCTCGAGAATAGGTTTTTACGTTTGTGTAAAAATTGTATAAATATGTTGTTAATAGAATCAAAACCAAAACTTCAAAACTAAATACAATTAAATAAAAATTCATTTTTGCAAATATAATTCTAAATTTCTTTTATTTGAAGAAAATAAAGTGAATTATTCTCGTTTATTTATTTTATACAAGTTCTAAATAATTATCTTAATGTATATTTATTTAATGTCTATGCGTTATTTTGTGAAGCTATAACGATGTTTTTTAATATATAAAATTAAACAAAATTTTATAATAAAATTTATTAGATAGTATATAATATATTTTATGATTTTTTATGCATTTATAAGGAAATACAATTCTTTACTAGATTTTCAATATATTTTAATAATTTTAATGGTAATAATTTATTTGTGTAAATGAATTTTGCAGTATTTTATTTTCCTATTTGTCGTGCATAATCATTGAACGACGATTAGTGACCTAACGGGTGAATAATCCCACATGTCTTAAGCCGAATTTATTGAAACCACTTTTATTTTGTAAAGGACATCCTTAGGTACATATTGAACAATTTTATTGGTAGGCCCACCCCATTAACCCCACCCATTCAATTTATATTAATTTTCAAAAATTTGTCCCCCATTTCTAGTTAGCCCCTTCCCGACAACCTATGACCTCAATTTTGTAAATTTTTATATCCTAAAATAAATAATAATTTTTGAAATAATTCCCACCACTCTACCCCTCCTATTCAAAAGATTTTCAATTTACAAGATTTAGCAAAACTTATTAAAATTTTTGTCCCCATTTTGAAATGAAAACTTTGATAGCCCTCCCTAAACCTCCTTATCACTCTCGGCAGAAATTTTTTGATCCAATATGTACCTAAGGATGTCCTTTACAAAATAAAAGTGGTTTCAATAAATTCGGCTTAAGACATGTGGGATTTTACACCCGTGAATAACAAAATTATATTCAAAAGCTTTTGTTCCTGTTTTATAATTTGAGAAATTCTTTATTGAAAAGTGTAAATCTTTTGTAAAATAATTGAACACCTCATAAAATCAAAAATAATTTATCAAAAATATTTTCCAAAACGAAAATCCAATTTTTATTTTTGTTGTTTTTCAAACAATGATTGTAACTATCTTAATATATAAGTCTCAAAGTTTGTTTGTCTGTTTATCCTTCCCTTTATAGGTTCCTTCCCCTGGGGGTCCCACCCCTCGACATCTATATCAATGGATCCAGCTCAATGAGTAGGAATCAAATGGAGGGGTTAGGAGGGGTTGAGCCCCCTAAGGTAGGTTGAGATGGAAATAAATTTCTAATTGGGGTGGGTATAGGATCATGATGGGTAGTGTAGGTGCCCGGGTGGTTCGGGTGGGTGTCCGAGTAGGTCGGGGTGTGGCTCAGGTAGGTGGGGGTTGGGCTCGGGTTGGTAGGGGTGGGACTCGGGTGGGTCGGGATGGGGCTCGGGTGGGTCGGGATGGGGCTAGGATGGCTCCTGGATGGGGCACGGATGGTTACCGGTGGGGCTCGGATGGGTCGAGGTGGATCGGATGGGTCGAGGTGGCTCGGATGGGTTGGTGTGATTTTGAATAGGAAATGTTAGTTTTAAAATATATATTATTTTTAAATAATTATTTTACATTATTTCCCGCCAAAGGCGGGATTTATTGCTAGTAATTTATAAAATTAAGAATTATAAATTATAATTTTCTCAAAAATAAATAAAATTTGTATACTTTGAATTTTGTTCGAAATTTACGTTTATTGTTGTTCAAAACAAAAAGTTTAATTAAAATCTTACGCTTCTGTTTCATTTTTAAAGCCACAAATGACGCGGAATATATAACAAAGTAGATATTCATATTACAAACCAGATTTACGTACAAAAATATCATAAATAGTATAACACAATCGGATAGAGAGTTAAGCTATTAATCGCCGAAAATGTAATGCACAACAAGAATTGATTGATTTTATACAATATGATTTTATAAACTTGTCGTTTAGTTATTATTTGGTTGCGATTCGAGTATGATTTATGTATACTTTTCAGTTTAACTTTTAAATAGTAGCAAATAATATAGAAATATGTGACCTGTACTATAATGATCGATCCAACACAATGCCATGTGTATCCGAATATTAAACTCCAAACAATGGCAAATGAATACAAGATAAATGTTGATGCGTTTGCCATTAAAGGATGAAGTGAGAGTAAAATCCCGGAAAGTTTCACAAATTTTAGAATTATATTTAACGCAATAAATACATATCTGATGTGTTTGATTAACCCTAAAATTTCTAACTCGTTTGTTAGACCAATAGATTCGGGCGGAATTAAACCCGAAACCATCTCAAACATTTTTATATATGACGGAGTGTTGTTTTTCCTGTAATAAAGTTAATGAATTATTTGCGTACTTAATTCATACGGTAATAAAAATAGAAACCCGAGAATTATTAACATTTTAAACTGCTATCGAGTGTTTAAAAAGTAAGATAAGTATCCGAAAATTATATTAGTTTCTTTGTTTTCGGTTTCAAACATAAGCGTGACAATAAACTGCATAATCATTAAGAAACAAACGATAAATACAAACAAAGGAGTATACAGTTTGCTTCGTTTAGCCGAACCAAATCTAAAGTCAGACAAACCGATACAATAAAAATCACTGTTAGCGTTATAAATGCGATTATTGCGGAAAATTATTGTTACTTCAAATTTAATATTAAATCCCCTTTGAAAGAGAAGATTTAATCGTTAATAATTATATTGAATTCTAAAAATATATTTGCATAAATGAATAATTTTAAAAAAATAGATAAATTTTCAAAACATAATTTTTAAAAATATTGAATTATTTGCAAAAAGTTAATACACATCAGTTTTAAACATTTCTATCGGAAGATCGATATAATCTAATAGATTGACGCCAAACGACTTTCTCCATTTCATTGCTTCATCCAATTGATTCAAAGCCAACTGTTGGTTCATAAATGCACGACAAAACGTTTTACAGTGTAATCATGAATTTTTACTTTTTCGATATCGATTGAATCGTAATTTGTCGGATTAATGGCATACCGTTCGCGCAAAAATTGTTCGCAAACTTCAATAATCAAATTTAGTCGATTCATTAATTTTTGGTAAGAGTTCTATGTTATACTTAAATTTTATACTGTATTTTCATCATTGATATAATTATCTAATTAAATCATTGATTGTTTACGTAAATTCCAAATCATGTGACATTAGATAATTAATTATGTAAATCTGCATTTCTTCAAAAAACTTTCTTATCAGTCAAGGTTTTAGTTATTTATGTCATACATTACTCGAGGAAAAATTGTTTAAAATTATATATTAAAGCTAAATGACTGCCTTATATTTATTTTAGTATATGTTATTAAACGGTTTATTAGTTAAAATGATTAATGCTATTATATTATCAATATTTATTAGTGCTTGCTATTGTGCCATCGATGACATTAAAATATATAGAAATAAAGTGAATAACACAATGGAGTTGCATATCATATCGAAGACAACATCGTTATTAGAGTCAGGTTACAATTATACAGAAATTGCTTCACATTTGGCACAAAATATGAACCAAACATATGGCAATGGTTGGCAGGTATTGTCCGGAATGAATACCAATTATAATACAATTTATTTACCGCACAAACCAAACACTTTATTTTACTTTTCATACAAAGACCATCACTTCTATTTATATAAAATGACCGTTTTATCAGCAAATATTAGATGTACGGCACAGGTAAATATTATTTAATTTACAAACACATTTTAATTATAATGTTTTACAATATTAGAGCAATAATTTTATTTATTATTAATTGAGTGAAGGTTTGAGTAACGTCTAACTTAATTTAAATCATTAATCTATAAATCTTTCATAACTTTCAGAAATTATACGCAAAAGTGACAAAATCTGCAAAATTACAAAAACCTGTTTCATTCAATCAACAGTTTGATAATACGACTCTCCAAAACCTTATATATAACACGACGCTTAACGCAATAAACAAATTAGATTCGTCGTGCAGATTCGGTTTAACAAAATGGGGCGGCGATTGTTTAAATAAAATCGAAGAAGAATTATTCTTTCTTCTATCGAGCAATGATTATAAGAAGTTTGCGTTTAGCGTTGGACTGCGAAACTTAATGATCTCTAGTGGATATAATTCTGAAAGCGGACGCTATATCTTTTATTCGATCGGAGAGTTTGACTTTTTTATCATCATTTACTTAATTATTTTTGTTATGTAAAATTAAATAATTAAAATTTACTTCGAAGAATTTGCTATATTATTTTAAATGTCACTATTTTATCTAAAAGATCATTCATACATTGTGTTCATTTCTCTTTCATTATCTCTAACAGCTATTTTTAATGTTATTAAATATATGAAATAAACGATCGATATGGTCATATTAAGACATTTATTTAATTAAAACTGTATCGCTGTTTTGTTATTTTAAGCTTAATTGCTATTTTATTTACATCTACTGCTATCACATTCTTTATTAATCATTGATTTTATGTATATGTTCTATGATTAACTTTATGAGTATTATATAACTGTTGCGTTGAATCTATATATTTAATCTGCTAAGAAGAATTTTTGTAAAGTTATTGTGTCCAAACAGTTATAGATAGGGATATACTATTAGCGGGAAAGTTTTAGATCTTGAACCGAAGTAGGCGGGAAAAATAATGAAAATTTTTTAAACCTTAATTTAGGGGTCGTTTAAGGGGCTTGAAAACGGGTACAAAGCCTATCAATTTATTGTTGAAAAGTTGCATGCATTTTAAATACAATTTTGTTACACACATATATACGTTAAAGTTAGCCTGCGTTTAGACCAAAGAGGTCACATCAAGTATGCGTCCTTAATTTAAAAAATATTTAAAAATATTTGAATAAAAAGGAGATAACAACGAATCTACTACGAGCTGACGTTTAATAAATAAATTATAATTAGGTTTAATTGTAGCAGTTATGCTGCATAGCCCACTTGTTACATATAAAAGATATAACGAGAAAAACTATTGCATTATATAACTTGAATTAAAGCTGAAAAGATGTAAATCGAAATCTTTAATAATAAATAGAAGTTTATAGTACATTATTAAATGAATGGTATTGCACTCGTCACGACCCGATTGTCACAAAGCTTTTGGTGGCAATACGAAGGCTATTTCAGAATAAGTGAGCTAAAAATTTAATAATTAGCTTTGTTTATTAATTAAATTTAACATGTTTCATACAATTTTTATATTCCTATATAATAGTTTAGAAAACTTCAAATAATATCAATTCCAAAAGAATCATTATTATTAACGGACAAAGTTATTATTAATATTTTAGTTTATCGATTTTTATTGCTGTATGAAAATAATATTATTGAACTCAAATTCTTTTTAATATAACTTTATAAGGTTTCGGTGCCAATATTAACGTTAATTTAGAATTAAAATCTAAATAATCGTTTTGTAGACCGTTTTCTAACACAAACTGATAGCCAACTGTTGACTGTAATAAGCAAACTAACTCTATAAACAACATATCTGGTGCCATTCTATCTCCGATACACATCCGTTTTCCAGTACTGAATGGTATTAAAGCTGGATTTCGGTTGAAATTAAATAAACCATTTGAGTCCAAAAATCTTTCGGGAATAAATTGTTCGGGTTTTGTCCAATACTTACTATTAGCGTGAACAGCGTGAATATCTAATAATACCAGTGTATCTTTTGGAATCGAATGACCGGCTAAAATATAATAGCATTAACAAAATACTTTTGTTTTAATTTATTAAAGTATACATACAAATATTAATTTTAGCCATAGTTTTGTGAAATAAGCCAAATGGTACGATTGGTACGTATCTGAACACTTCGCATAAAAATGCGTTCAAATAATTAAAATTCTTTCTGTCGTCAAAATTAGGTATTTTATCATCTGTAAAGTAAAATATATGCATTTTTTAATTTTTGGGGAAAATCGGGTCTAATTATAAATATATTTTAACAAATAAATTAGAAATCTTATAAGTTATAGTTCTAAACTAAAAACAATTTATAAACTTCGATCGATACGGCCATAATATCTGACTTTGCTGATTAATCTTAAGTTAATTTTTTGTCTCTCCATCAACTTTGTTCATTTATTATTTGTTATTTTGAGAGAATAACGTCAGATTCCAATATCATTCGTTATTATTTGATTTTATTAGACATATTAGACATTAACGGCAGATGCCACTCGTATTCGGTACTATATTATCTTTAAGCATTTTTGGCAGATGCCATAGAAATTTTCGACATTAAAATTTTTATTTTTGTTTCATTTTCAACAATGTAGGAAGCAATTTTTTGTGAATTTTTAAGATATTTATCATTGTCGGAGGTTATTTAAAATCTCTTAATAGATATAAAGGACTAGTAAAATCCCTTAATAAATATAAAGTGTTGAGACAAACGTGCAATGCCAAATCCATATATCTGCTTTTAGCAAAGTCAGATTAAAGAATTTATAGATTTATTTATAAAATATTATAATATCAATAAAACAAAATAAATCCTCAAATACCAATTACGTTCTTAACCTCTTCTCTCAATTTATCTTGAATTTCGGTAAAATGTGAAATTATTAGTAATATCCAACTCATAACCATATTTGATGAATCGATTGCACCTTTTAATTTAAACATATAATAACTATTAAATATTACAGTAATCAATCACAAACATATAGTCTTTAATTATGCATTTTATCATAGAATCATACAAAATATTGAGTTGTTTCAACATCAATAACTATTTCTTTATCTCATAATTAACTTTTCACGTCTGATTTGAAATAAAAATTCAGTAAAAATTGTTGATTTTTAAATATAACCATAATTTAATAATTATCTTAACCATTGTTTCATATTTTATATTTGAAAATAAATTGAAAAGAGATGTCAATATAAAATAGTCATAAAGTCTTGAACTTCGCTTCCATTTTGTTAAAAAAATATAAAACAAAAACAAACCTAAAAATATTGTGGATAATACTGATTTTAAATTATTATCAGTTAAATAATTCGTGTAATCCTTTCCTTCATCAATCATTTTCATCCTCGCTGTAAGTATTGAATTCGTTATATTATCACACATTCCTATCTTATATTCTAGTTTGCAACTATCAAACGATTTGTTATTAATAGTGGTCAGAGCGCGAAATTTGGATATATTTGTTTTATCAAATCCTATATAAAAATCAGATAATGGAAGAAAATCTTTTATTACTAATTTTGTAAATTCAACGTTGAATGCGTCCAATCCATGTTCAATTGTTTCCAAATCTTTATGACCAAATCTATATTTTTCACCAAAAGTTAGTTCGGCGAATATTCGGAGAATAATATGCGGAAAATAGACTTCTGGTGAAAATGGATTGTTTTTTTCTTTTTTCTTAATTATTGTCAAAACTTCATTGAAAACTTCGTTAATCAATAAACTAACTTTATTTGTCGATAATAAATGTCTAAAAATAATCAGCCATTAATTAATAAAAAATTTCTGCTGTTTAAATTTTTAAAAGTTAAATCGAAATTGAAATTGAATTTTTAAATGTTAAATTTTATTTTACAATTAATTAAAAAACCTAAGATTTCGAAAAAATATAATTCAAATAAAATTAATTTAGGATTTTCATATTGAAACAAAACAATAGAAAAATGCACTTATATACTAACGACCGCACAAATGTCCATTTTTAAATTCATAAGTTTTGTTTTATGTTAATTCTAAATTAAATTTGCAGAATTCACAGTTAAATTAGATATTTTGTAATACCTTATTGCCTCTAATGATAATTTACGCTGAATTTGTACTTCACGGTTATAATCAAATACAACAAATGGTCGATAATCATTCCCAAAAAACATTTCATAGTTTAAGATCTTATTTCTTCCACTAAACTCTTCCTTACGAAACGTATTTTTTCCAATATCCAAATCAAGTATAATAACAACTGGTTTCGAACCAAACCAAAACGTACAAACATTTCCGTATGGTTTACAGCATTCATGTATTGCTATGAAAGGATTACGATTTATTTTCCAAATTAAAACTATATAAGAAAAATTAAAATAATTTAAAAGTCTGAGCTAAAATTAGATTAATAATATTACGCATTAAGTTTCCCAATAACGGTACTGGTAGTGGTCCTCGAGGATAGGTTTTTACGTTTACGTAAAAGTTATATAAATATATTGTTAATAGAATCAAAACGATAACTGGAAATCCAATAATAATTTCATCAAAAATCATTTTTGCAAAATTAATTATTTTGAATAAATTAAAGTGAATTATTTTCAAGTACATATAGTTTACACAAGTACAGTACTAAATAATTATCTTAATATATATTTATTTAACGTTGTATTTTTTAAGCTAATACTATGTTCGTCAATATTTAATTAAACAAAATTTTGTAATAAAATTTATTATAGACAGCATAATATATTTTTATGATTTTTTATGCTTTTATAAGGAAACACATTTCAAATTTACTAGGATTTAAAAATATTTTAATAATTTTAATGGTAATAATTTATTTTTGCAGAATTTTATTTTCCTATTTGTCGTGCATTGCATAATCATTGAATGACGTTTAATAATCTAAGTTATTATAACCTATTTGTTATTGTATTAATTGTTTAAAAATAGAAAATTAAATGAACAAAGTATTTTATAATATATATACTATTTACTACCAAATGAAGAGAGAATGAATGCACTTCGAGAGCTATAAGAATTGATTATAAATCAATATTCTATCTTAAAATTTATAAAATGCAATTTATAAAAAATATACTAGTTTTATTCCATACTTCGTAAAATACTAATAAAATAAATAATAATGTACAAGTAATCTATAGAAGTAAGAACGCAATCAATCGCAGTAAATATTAATTATTTATGTTTGAATTGACATGAAATGATATAAATATTGAATATAAAACTGATAAAAATAGTGATGCAACCAATGAGTGGAATGGATTTTATGATGACATTTCGATGATTTTGAGAAATAATATCATTATCAATGCAATTGTCATGTGTTTCCGAATACCAAACTCCAAATTGGTTAGGTTCGGGGTCTTGAGGTTCCAGCCGGAACCTGAGCATAAGCCTGAGCCTCCATTTGAATACCTGAACATAAAGCCTCAAATAAAGTTAGAGTTTGAGTCTAAGCCCGTCTCATACCTTGAGCCCGAGCCTCAGTGACTTTTTTAGATTAAAAACAATTTATTTAATATCAAATGACACAATAAAAGTGAAAAACAACAAATATGTTTTGGCAACTTTTTTAATAACAAAAATCCATTAATATTTTGAGGACTATCTTTATAATATTTGCTAAAAAATGTTTGTTTCTTACTTTTTATTTTATTACAATTAGTGATGCACAAGTCAAAAGTTAAAGAAATGTCTTATCTCTTAACCTTAACTCTTGTCATTATTTTAACTTTAACCTTAACCGGTTAATAACATTCTTAACTTTAACTTTGACCGGTTAAACAAATTTTAACTCGAGTTAACTCACCTATTTGACTCTATATTCTAAAATTAATTAAAATTTCAAATATGAGTAAAATAATACAAATTAAAAAATTAAATTTTAATTAAATTTTTATAATAGAAATTTGTAACTTTAAAAATAATTATTTTAAAATTTTTTATTAACTTTAAAACTAGAATAATTTTTCAAATTACCCGATTTTTTATTAATATTTATGAAAACTGATATAAAAAAATTAAATTGAGTTAACCTGTTAACTCGAGTTATGCTTAAAAATAACAAGGTTAAGAAACCTTTTAACTCTTAACTTTAACTCCTCCCATTTTCTTGACTTTTAACCTTGATTTTAACCGGTTAACCGGTCAAGTCAAAAGTTAACGGTTAAAATGTGCATCTCTAGTTCTCAGTTGGAAGAGGAGTAGAGAAAACTGTTAGATTTCTTTAACTAAAAAGTGTCAAAATTCGCATTTACTCTAATATTAAAAAGAAGAGACACTTTATCGATTTGATTACTGCTATTTAAAATAATTTCATTACTTAAGAAAATTTTTATTTTACAAAACAAAACATTGAATTGCGATGGCAAAGACTAGACATTTGGCTCTTGAAGAAAGATCAGAACAAGTTATTGGAAAGCAAGTGAATGCTGGACTAACAGAAGAGCAGACACTGTTGATCGAGATTCCATCAGACGTTTGTTTGTCGATTAAGTCTCGATTGATTCAAATTGATTACTATATTCATTTAACGCTTAATATCCCACGTGAACGCGATTTGCTCTTGAATTTTCCAATTATTTTTACCAATAAGTTTGCTTTTTATAATTTTCCCTCATTTATGTAAATCAGTGATTAATTAACCGAAATCAGATTCACGTCTACCATTTCTAGAAAAAGATTACGTTCTGAATATTCAGTCTTTGATTAAGTCATTCATGTATGCGCTTTTTTAGTATTGTTTTATGGACCTTTAATTTGATCCCTTTAGTAAATCGAGTTATTTTGCACGCATTTTTACAATTTAAAAATTATAAGAACTATTTTAAGCGCTATATTGATTATTAATTAATGAGATCTATAGTGCGATTATCATAAGGTATAAATTATATTAGTAAATCGTTAAAATTCTGAGGCACGAGTCATACAGAAGTTTTAAATTAAAGTTTATCGAGTTCAATTTATATGAATTTTAAATAACAACTATTCGTTAAATAAGCATTATTTAACACCAACGAAATTTTAATAAAATATTTTGGAGCTGTTTTATAATGTTTAACAATTAAATACAAAAATAATATTCTAATCATAAAATATAATAAAGGTTTTGAATAAATTTTACCACGATTTGGTTAAATAAATATTTATTATTGATTTAAGTTATCACAAAATTCTAGTTTATTTTATAAATAAAATCACGTTAACAAATAAAGCGTTATTAATAAACATAAAATTCAATGATAAGATTAGAGCTGTTATTAAAAAATATTTGTGATTACATTGCACTGGTATTACAATAGGAAATACGTGGCACTAACATGTCTATTATTAGTAAATTGAAAATATTTAATGTATTTGATCAACAATTAGTTAATAATATTAAATTATTTAAGTTAACTACTTATGATTTATTATTCGTTACATTAGATAATTCAATATATCTGTATGATATATACGATAGAGATTTAAAAATTAACAGCACATTCTGTGAAAAACAAGAAATTATTAAATTTGAGTACAATGACTATGAATATTTATCGCTTACAGATAATAGACGTGTATTTAGTTTTGAAGCAAATAATTATCAACCAAAACTAATCGATGGTTTAAATGAAGAGTTTATCATAGATATCTGTAGCGGTCGTAGATATTCGCTAATATTAACGCGAAATGGCAATGTGTTTGCGCTCGAATATAATATTTCCGGATTGTACTATATTGACAGTGATAATCAAATCAATTTAACAAAAGTAATTGGCATTTCATGCGGTGAAAAACATTCAATAGCGCTCACTGAAAATGGTGACGTATTTGGTTGGGGAAGTAATAAGTATTATCAATTGGGTATAATTAGTTCATCAGATGATAGAATAAGTATTCCAACCAAAATTAATGTTGAAAAGATTAAACAAGTAATGTGTGGTGTGTTTTGTACATTATTGCTATCGATTGATGGGTATATTCATTTTTTTGGTTCGATTTATGATAGTTTTAAAAAGAAAATTAATGTAAAAATTAATATAACACAAAAATTTATTCAAATTTATGCATCAAAATATTGTAATTTGTGCGCAGCATTATCAGTAGATAATAAATGCTATATTTTTGGTAGTTATAACATTAGTAATGATTTCACTAAGGATGTAGTAATTAGTGATTTACAGGAAACAGTGTTTACTTCATTTGATGATACGCTAGCTTTCTATCAACAAATCTCTTGTGGAACTGTTTTATTGCATAAAACTGTTAAATATGCAAATACTTTTATTGAACTAAATTTATTAGGATCTGGTGGTTATTCGAATGTATTTAAAGCTAAACACATTCTGTTAAATAAAGATTTTGCAATAAAAAAGATTAGTTATAGTTCCGAATTGACAGAAACAACAAATAAACTGATGAATGAGATTCAAATGCTATCAAAACTAGACAATAAATATGTTGTTAAATATTATGATTCATGGAAAGAACAAAACTTTTATATCGGTTCCTATGGTAGTGACAAAACTAAAAATATAAGCTCAAGTAGTATTTTATACGATCCATTCAAACCACAATTATTACACATGCAAATGGAATTATGTTCACTAACTTTAAGAGATGCTATTAATATAATTACGAAAGAATGTCTAACATCAGATAACACGTTATCATTAATCGGTTATTTTATTGCAAGTGAATTATTCTATGAGATATTAGAATGTGTACATTACTTACATTCACAAAATCCAGCCATAATTCATCGCGACTTAAAACCAGAAAATATTTTATTAACTAATTTTGTCAATAATAAATTTGTAAGATTAGCTGATTTTGGTTTATCGACATTTCATGAATTTTCTAATCAGTCACACACTAAATCTGTAGGAACTACTAATTACAGAGCAATAGAAGTTAAAGCGACTCCAAAATATACAACGAAAGCAGACATATATAGTTTAGGCATTATTCTTCAAGAATTGTTTCTTATAAATCTAAGGTATTTTGATTCTATAAATATATATAAAATATAATATATTTTTTTCTATACTCATGCATTTCTAAATTAGATGAAACTAATTTAAACGTGAATGGAATGGAAATGTGTAAAAAACCTTAGTTAGTAAATATATTGATATATCTAATATTTATTTCTATTACAATTAACACATATAAGTACTGATCGCAAAAAGCTTAATTATACTGAGAGCTTGAGATTGATATTATGGCTTCTTGACAACAATAATTTGAGATTCAGGCTCAGCTCTGGTCAAGCTAGCTTAAGTTCACTTTTAGCTTTTCCTATCATTAGTAATATTAGATTTAATAAATATATGCATACATGCATTATAAACGAATAAACAATGTAAAATTATTTTGTGGAAAGTTCAATAAGCTCAAAACCCTGAGCTTTGAGTTTGAGCTTGAGCCTCAAGCTCCTGGGCATCAAAAAATCGAGCTATAAGCTAACCTCAGCTTAGCTCGCATTGATCTTTTTGCGATCATTAGTTTTAAGCATTCAACTAAAATTTATTTTTACTGACTTCTAGTGAAACCCAAAAAAATGTCTGTGATATTATTAAATTGCGAATTGACTATATGGAGAATTTAGTGGATAGGATGCTATCGCCAAAGCCTCATTTAAGACCCGATTGTGATCAAGTTTTGTCTGATATTCACTTATGGCGTTTAAGTGACGACCAGATATTATTTGGCAAACAAATTATTTTCTTCTTATCAGATCAATTAAATACGAGCTCAATAGAAGAAAATTTTTTAAATTTTTTTCTCCAACGAAAATTAAAATCAAATAAAATTTAAAAATAAAAATAGAAAACACTAACATGTAATTTGCTTTAAAAAATTCAAATTAATCTTCTATTTGTTAATATTACTCAATTTATTTTATAATTAATGAGATTTAAGTCTAGTTAATCCGAAATTATAGCAAAATATTAGTTACATATATAATGCATTATATATCAAACGGATTAATTAAGTTTCAGTTTTCTTATTTTGATTACCGTTACCGTTCCGTTACCGAACCCAAAATTATCGTTACCGTTTCATTACCGCTAAAATTTCATTTTTCACTTCATTACTGTACCATTACTGGAGCTTTTATTCAAACTCACTGTCGTGCTGCGGTAATGAAAGAAAATTTTCAATCACTAGTGGCGTATAATGTTATAGTGTTTCGGCCCATCAGTTTAATTGTTTATATTTATTTATATACGTATGTTTAGAGATTATTAACATATTAATAACTTGAAAATTGTGCTTTAATTTTAATTAAACAATTAAGCAATCAAATTAGTAGAATATTTTATTATAAATTAAATATTTAAAACCGAAAATTCACTACATTTTGTTTGTAATTTAATAATACCGTAACTTAAAGAGTCCATTTACTATATCACTTTTATTTTATATAATAATAAAGTAATAATTTACGAAATGTTATAACCCCAGACGTGCAGACTCCAGAAGATTAATTCAATTCGGTAACGGTAATTAAAATATGAAACTTTTCAATCACTAATTCCCACTAAAGTATTTAAGTCATACATAACATATGTGTTTTAATACCAAAGTATCATTTATACAAAAATATATGTCACTGTTCTCTTCAAGCAATCAAAAACGTTTTAATTGCGATTAAATTATTTATAAAATTGATTGGAATTAATTGAACGAATTTCGGCAATTCAAATAAAACTGTTCACTATTAAGCAAACAAAATTAAGTAATAGAAATATATCCAATAAAATTCTTTATTTTATTGAAACAACTTTTTAAAGGCAAATGAATATAATTTTTAATATTATTGTAATTTTATTTGAAAAAGTTTGAATTAACGATAAAAATGCATATAAACTAGTAAAATATTTAACTTTAATAAAGATGAGAATTTTATTTATTATGGTTAAAAAGAAAATAACTTCTATAATTAGAAACATTGATTTTAAATTTCAATATTTTAATTTTTCTTTTAAGAATGCTAAAGTAAAATCCTAACAGTATTTCAATAAAAAACAATATTTATTTAATTTCTGTTTACTATCCGAAAACATCATGAACTAAATACTATTTCTGTGTTCTGTTAAGAAAAAGTTTCAAATACACATAATTCATAAAATAATTAAGTATAAAATCTGTATTCTTAATCTCACACATAATCGGTTGTTTGATTTTATGGAAAACTGAAAACTTTACCAGATATAAGTTCCAAGTGTATCATAAAACTATTAATTAATAGCATGGTATTCAACATAACAAAAACAATCATAAATTTTTTTAAGTTACTGCAATTATTTATTACTCGTTAAAATCTAAAATAATAAAAATTTCGAGGCAAAACATAAAAATAAGTATTAAAAAATAATATATTTTATGGCGAACTGATTACACAAATACCATTTACACAACAAACACATCCAGATATTGCCAAACACGAGATAATAACAATATAATATGATATATAGACACAAAACAAAAGAGTTGAACTATCATTTTACACTTAATCGAATTAATTTTACACTAAATGGATGTGTTTATACTAGAAAACGTTGAAATAATACTTGATGGCAGCCAAACGATCTACCAGTCGGGTCAGAATATAACCGGTTCGGTAAATATTAAATTGAACGGAGAGTTAACGTTATCGCTTGTGTCGATTCGCATGAAATCAGTATCGGAGGTAGAATTGCATGATTATTCGGTTACTAACGAGGGATACGCCGGACCTGTTTTTGTGTTC